>JAAAYG020030162.1:28819-46283 GCA_009936455.2 Tomocerus minor
ATTACAAGTACAAGTAAAAAGTAAATATCACAGTTTCTGCGAGGTTGGGTTAACATTTCCGACAATACCTTAAAAATTATTATTCAGTAGTTACTTTGTTTCAGTGGATTAGATCAACATTTGCGAGGTTGGGTTAAAGTCAACTCAAGTTTTAAACATAATATTATCATATTACATTAGCTTAGTTTATCTTCTCACGTTAATTACTGGAATGGATGGACTTTGAATTAATTGTGATTGATTGCCCTGTTTTCTGTTTATGGTACATACCTTATCTATACATAGAAACCTACTTTTACAACATTAAAAATTACACTCCGTAGACATTGTAATTGTAGAGCTATTGTTTATATATAGAAAAAGTAATTCATAGTGTAATTTAATGTTACTCTTTCATTATATGTAGGTTCATCTTTAAGGCACCTGTTTGAAAACTCATAAAAATATATACAAAATACGATTCCTTTGCTTAAATATATCCAGCTAGTATCTAAGACCCTTTTCTAAAATGTTAAGTACCTATGCTAATGCATTTCGCAAATATTTATTGCCTATTAACATCCCACACTTCAATTAATGTCTATGTACTCTACCCTATGATTATGTAGGCACCCTCTTGTGTTTTCATCTTTTTCCTACCTTGCCAGCTTTTACCGTACTTATAATATTATACACATGACCTAAGTAATTACACCCGTTTGGAACACACTCATGTAGTTTTTAATAACATCAGAGATAGTATCTTTACTCTTTGCATATACACATACATCTATCTATGTTAAATGTGTCTCTATATGAAGATCGTATATAGTCCTCACCACCACACCACCCTATTCGTTTATCATTGTCTTTCTTTGATTGCCATTACTTATACATCATCTCTAACATAATAATGAACTGTGAGCACTTAAACTGAGTTGAACAGGAATACCTACTTATATCTTGACGGTTAAAAATTCAAAAAATGAAGCAAGTTGCCTTAAAAGCCACTGTTCAACACATCTACTTCATTTCTAGAGATCAAATCAGTTCAATTACTCAAGTTCAGTCTCTCAGACACTGGAAAATATATGGGAATAGAGTTGAAGAGAGTGTGTGAGTAATACACAAGTACATAATAGGTACAAAAGTGCCACAACATGTACCCACACAACCAGAATCACAATATAATATATGCACAGGCCACTTGCATTGCATCAAATGATCTACTATGTGCTTTGGAGACGATCGACGATAAGAGATAAGACAGGTGTCAAGAAAAATTCACCGCCTTTTACATTTCACATCAGAAGACAAGACAAACAAGACAAATGAACCTCGTAAGAAAAACTCTGTGCATTTGTCTAGCTGTTAGTAGTAGTGATTTTTGGCTCACACCACATCGCTAAACACTATCTAGTCTAGATAGATAGACACACTATAGAGAAAACATTTGTACAATACAAGAATTCACTAATAAGTAAGACACTAAAAGAACATTTATAATATACGAGTGTATCTACGCAAAACTAAATAAACAAGACAAGTCTCTTTTAGATTTACTTTAAAGCATTTTGCATCAAGTAGCAGCTACCAGATACTTTAGTAGTTTAGCAAATGCTTTTGATTCCTATTTCCTTTCATTTGGTATAGACTTGATTTTGATTTCTTTTCCGATGCTCCCAACATACGTATACATGCACACTTAGTTAGAATAGAGAGATCTTATTTATGTGCAGTGCAAAGTAGAAAACTTCAAAAGAAACAAGTCGACAAACAAGAAGAAGGATGGAGAGCATAGGCAGAGGACTACGCAAAAACATCAGAAAGGCAATAATATAATAGGAAACAGTAGCCACAGTAGTACACAATCAATTTAGAGCCATTTGAAGGAAGGCAAATCTAACCGAGCCACTTCAGTAGTCGCTCTATTTCATTCAATTACTGTCGACCATGTTAGCATTCTATCTATTTCATGTTCTTTCCCCTGTCTCAATCTAACAACTGTACTGTACTGTACAGAGACATACATAGATATCCTCTTAAATTGCACACAGAATAAAATCAGGAGTCGTAAATGAGTGGACTTGTTTTGTCTTCTTTTTACAGCACTAGTAAAGTTATACTCATAGAGCGAGAGGAGATGTAGAGTTGACATCAACATAACATCAACATATTTAAGATAACATAACCCAGCTTGAAACAGCATCTTTTCTCTGTTTTTGGGCCGCAATGGATATTTCCCTCCATTAGCCATAACTCTTTTCAGTCTCATTTAGGAAATGCTAAGTTAAATACGTGAAAACGCCAACTGACGAGTAATTGGTTAGCAGGAGCTTCACTCGTAATGCGAATATAATGATAATAGCCACTGAGTTTTTACGAAGGCAGTTTAAATTGTTAACTCCTCTAAATCAAAGCAACGACCTATTCACATCAACTCAAATGCGATCAGCTCAAATCAAATCAAGGTTGAACAATTTCACATTGCACACACACACATATTATATATACATGCTCTCTGTATCTGTCTAATGACGGGATACGCCATCCCAAAAATTTAACCAGGCATAGATAGGCCAGCGACCGAATGTTATTAAATGTAATCCTATACAATGTAGACACAAGTTTATTTTATTATCTCGATCTGCATGAAAAGTGGCAATGATCTAAAATCACCTTCTCCTCTAAATTGTCAATGACAGTACTAGTTAACAATACAGAGAGAGAGAGAGAGAGAGAGAATCTATTATTCGCCAGGTAACAGACCTCATCAGATCAAATGCCGAAATAGCCAAACAACTTTTGTACTACTTAAAGAGCAAGACTATAGAGGAGACCAGAGGCTAGAAACCTTCCCACTGCTTGCTTAATAATTTATTATTTGAATTCCTCAATTAATTACAATTATTATTACTATCAAACTCCATATTTGTTTATAGGCAAGTGGAAAGGCCGCTAACTAACTAGCTCCTCCTGCCTACTCACATTACTAATCTTTTATACATCAAATCCCAGTTCATTTAGCATCTATCCACTTGCTAAGCTACCACTGCCAAGGCACAAAAAAAAACCCTTACACGCTTTTTAAAAGTAAACAATCTTTGTTTAATAGGTCCAGGACATGAAAAATACTCTTTAGCACAATCGACAATCTTTAAAAGAGCTTTTCTATAGAAAACTTTGAAACAACTTCTTTCACAGAATCCAAATCTACAAAGAAAAAGAGTCACTTTTCAAAAGTTAAAGGAAAAGTGAAGTCACTTTGTGTAATAATAATAATTGTTAAAGAGGAATTATGAGTGTCCATCCAGTAAATAGTGCCTACTGCTAAATAGATAATGATCTTAGGCTACGTACTAAGAATTCTTGAACAAGTCAACTCAAGGTAGAATAATAATCATACTATCATAATAATGATATGACAAGGTAAAAGCTAAAACTACATATTCTCAGTATACTTAAATAGCTATGTACACATGAGAGCTACATATTCTTTGATTATGATTGGGATGTATTATAGTCAGAAAAAATCCTGTTCTCTATCTGGCTGCTCTTTAATGATAATAGTATGATAGTATAGTTAGTCTGTGCTAGTAAGTAGTAGTAGTAGTACTTTATTTCATACATACTCACATACACATCAGTTTAGTTCCTATAGTCTAGGTACTAGAAGTAAATTAAATAGCCGAGCAAAACAAGTCCTCGTTATGTTACGTTATGTTCTATGATATTTTCGAGAGAGAAGGAAAGGCACGGCACACGTGGGAGGACGGGCTTTGCCACTTTTCTCAAGGCACGAGACAACACTCTTCATCATTCTACTTGACTCCACATTCACATATCTGACTCAACTCTCCAAACGCTTATCTATTTACTATAATATTCCGTCTGTGATGTGAGTGACTAACACTCTCGCACAAAACCTATTTCACTATATATATATATATATATAATATTATTTATTCCATGCATAGAGCTCTGCCTTTTTACCAACACTCAAGAAAAACTCAGCTTCCCTAACACCATGCACTACTCGTGGAGTGAATGAATTTTTAATTTTCCAAGAAGTTTTTTCCTACATTTACATTATCCTACAACATGATGCATACAGACACTCTTTTACCTTAATGCCATATACCTACATGCTAAAGAGAGTAGCACATCGTATTCAAGTGAGAGAGAGAGAGAGAGATTCTATCCAACAAGACTATATACAACAGAAACGACAACGACCAAAGGCTATCATAGCAATATATGTGAAGCAATAGTCTTTTAGTCCTACTATTCAACTTAAGCACTCAACTCGCCAATCCAATGGAATGCAAGCCAACAACCAATTTAATCCTAACGACTAATATTCTCTTCACAAACAACGTCGAGAGCACAATAGCCAGCTTAAAAACATTATCTCCCTGTCCAAGATGTCTGCTCTACTGAAACTCTCTACTTTGGTACATAGTCTCTATTATTCCTGCTTTTTTCTTTAAAATCTCATCGTGCCCACAACATTCTTCCCTGCTTTATGCTAATCCACAATTACTGTGCATTGTGATTTACGATCTGATAACAATTTACTATTCTTCTATTTTATTAAAGCGTATAGGTACACACAACTTTATTATTTTTGATGAAAGAGAAATTTTTGCTCATCTGTGGAGGTTTTTATGAAAAATCCAAGCATTATTTCCATACAGCTCTTATTTAGATGTTGAATGGTAGCACAGATAAAAGATACGTTGTAAAATTTTGACAAAAATGCTTCATGCATCCCATTCGTACAATTTGCATAATCCTTTATTAGTATGCCAAGCTAACCAAAATGTAGTGTTTAAGTTTTGTGGGGAAGAAGAGATAGGGAATTACGTTTACGTAACGTCTAAGTGAAATGAACAGTAGAGACAGAGAGAGAGAGAGAGAGAGAAGGAAGGAAAGAGATAGTCTGAGCCTGAGCTCATCTTCATTTGATTTTATCTAATTTAATCGTGCACTTCATTTGCGTATCGTGGCACGCCACGCTTTTAATTTACGTAATTTTCGTCAAGAGCTCACTCCACCACTCATTGTCAGCTATCTGGGCTTTAGCTCGTAGGCAATTAACTCTCAACACCCATTTTGACCATATACACAATATTTTCTCATCTCTCTCATGTCTTACGATACGTGTGTGAGGGAAAGAAAACAATGATGATGATGTGTACAGTAAAGAAACATTTACATAGAGCACAGCGTCTCTGACAAAGAGCTGTTACTTGTACCTTACTGTACATAACAAACAAATGTAATATCCCCTATATACACCTATCAATCATAGTTAAAATCTTTTCTACTAAGTAGTAAAGCTAAAGAAAAAGCTCTACACCAACTTCTTCCAAATAGAATGGAAAAGGGCGCTTAATTTCACATGAGATTATTTTGATTTTCTTCCTAATGCTCATAGATACTTAAATAGGTTCTGATTTTCTGAATACCTAATTTATCTGTCGCCTTTAGCAATGTAAATGAACTTAAAATTATTACAACACAGATTCAGACTCCTTGAATACAGAGAGATGCTTAGTTCTGATGTTATTTCAATGGCTTGCGTGCTCCGATTCATTATCCTCACTCAAAACTACCAACATAATATAACGCTGTGTGCAATACCGAAATATTCTGCCTACTACCAAAATATACTCTAATTATTCAGGAAAACAGAGAATATAGCGTAGGAAGCATGAAAAAAACTACAATCTAAAATCCTTTAACTCCTCACTCAACTCACTTCACTACTTATAAACATCTTTTATATGATCTAAGCAAAATTAAAGCCTTTAAGTCAAACCTACGAGAGGAACCTACCTATTGTTTACAACTCTGACATGAAATGAACTTTAAAAGAAATACTAAACTAAATGCTCAGTTGTTGTTGACTATGATATGCAGAGCAATCCACTCGAGTTAAACTTGTTGTCAAGTTGAGTGGAATTCAAAGTTGATTGCTATGTGTGGGGCCTGTTGTTGTAACTGAGTATATTGAGAAGAGAGAGAGAGAAGAATTAGAAGCAGAGATCACATCCGTCTCGTCCTCTATTCTCTTACACACCATTATTTTATGATTATGAAAATGAGATGAAGATGCAGCCAATAGATATTTACTTCTTATCTCTCTTTTCACCAATTCCCATCATTCCCTATATACAAAGCTATATAAGCAAATGGAGAGGAGGATTAGCAGAGGATTTAGCATTTAACAAGACATCAGCCAAACATCCCACAGTCAAACTCTCAACTCCTCTTCTTCCCATCCATATCTCCTTCAAACTCTGCTCACTCATGTGCAAAAATCCAACAGGGAGGATCAAATTACCTCATATGATTTTTCTGTCTCTCTTCTTCTTCGCATACAATTTACAAGTCAACTCATCAAATAATGTTATTTCGCTAAACTGCTAATGCCACATCATACAAGTCACAATCCCTAATTGCTTAACTCTCTCTTAATTCCCTTTTCTGTTATAAAATATTATTACACTCCTCAACTCAAGCTCCTGACGTTAATAAGTAAATTACGTGCATACTGTTTGTCAAACCATATATGAGTCTCTCTCAACTCAACGAACATACGCACAATTTTATATAATATGACATAAATGCAAATCTTCTGACATATTATGTATATGTGTGGCATTATGAATAGGTAATTTGATTCGCAAAACCTAAGCTACCTACTTAAAAAGCTAGTAGTTACTTTAGAGTACTACAAGTAATGAATATAATGAAGAGGGGTATCTATACTGAAACTGAATTTCCCATATGAGATGCCAAAACATGCCAGATGTGATATTTTTGTGATAGATAGATAATATGATGCTATATTGTATGGTTGACTATGAGTGAGAGAGTTTCCCAGTCCAAAAAATCCCCATTTACAGCTCTTAAAAAGGATATTCATATGTCAGTAAGGGCACACGTTCACATCATAAACAGTCAATTGAGAAACGTTGAGTTGAGTCTGAACTTCGAGTGAGTGAGTGAGTCAAGTGATGTGATTTGATGTTTGAAGACTCCTGTCAAGTGAACTCAATTATTTGTTCCTACGTTGAGCAGATACTTGCGAAATGTCACACTTTGCATAGTTTTGCTAACTCGGCTTGAAATCCACCCTCCTCACTCTCATCCCTGTAATAGCTGTACACACACTTCAATCTTAACGTTTGCAAGAAAAGAACCAACACTCACTTCCTATCACACACACACCAACTTATCTCCTCACTAAAATCTTTAACATCTACTTAGGTAACTTGATCCTTGTTATCTGTACACGGATCCTACAAAATCTACACTCACTTTATTGCCAAATCTCAAAAGCTATAAAACCATAAAACGATTTTAAACAATCCTGACCACTTACCTTCCTCCGCTTGATATTTCAGACATTTCTCAAATATGGAATACCTAAATTCTCTAATTACAAGGAGACCAAGCTATTTAGAGTTTAATACTTTATCTAAACATCCAGAAATTACCAACTTTTTTACAACCAACATACTACAGTCGAAGAACCTATTACAACTAAATAAACTGCCAAAAAAACTTTTATTCCTTAACACAGCATCCGGCGCAATATTGATAGATAACCTAATTATCTATTTTCGGGACATAGTTTCTTGAAAAACCATTTTTCTGCAACTAAAGACGATATTCATTCTAAAAAGCTGAATTGACATATGCTGGTTATTGGCTGGGGTGGTGAAAAGCGAATGTTAAGCCAGCTACTCAATCTAACCTTCTGTGGTTGTCTAGAAGATCCTGTCTATAAGGCTGTGACTTGAAATGACAAAACTCTGCCACGACTTTTCGTTGAACTCGACATCTTTTTTTGGCTACCTTCTTCAACTTTTTCTAGAAAGGTCTATAGGGAGTCATATTCTCATTGTTGGTTTTCATTTTCTCTCCACGTTCAACATCTGACATGGGATAGACACAGATATCTTGGAAGAAGAGAGTTAAAAAGAGAGAGAGAGAGAGAGTGGAGTATATGCCGAGTGTATATATAGTATATATTAGGAGATTCTTTCTAGCATTAGTTTGCTTACGTTTGCATAAGTTTAGTGAGAGATGAGACGAGAGAGTCTGGCTGATGGTGTAGCATTGGGCTGGCTCAGTCAACTTCGTTGAGTTGCGTTGACTTGAGCGTAATAATGGCGGTTTGGTTTTAGTCCTTTTAGTATGACATTGCATTGGCATATTAGCTTTTTTAGTTGAGAAGGAGCTCATCTGGAAAAAAAATCCCTAGTCATCTGAGTCTGAGAGCACAACGGATCTCTCTCACCAAAAGCCTAACTATTATTCTTCTCACTATTATAATAGCATTACATTGTAGCAATGTTCTCTTCTTCTTCTTCCATCCAACTCCTCCAAACTATCAACTGCCATCTGCTTCTTCGCTCTTTTTGCTTTTATAGTTTTAACGCAGCCAGCCTCTGCTTTGAACTCTTTTTGGTACTAATATTATATGGATCCTATGGAATTCTATGCCATTTCTGCATATATATTATACTCTACATACATTCCATACACTCTTAGCTCAGTTCCTATTCCTGAACAACGTTTTTTCCCTACATTTCCCTCAGAGGTGACTCCAGTTCATTTCACTTTACTTATTCAGGAGTAGAGCCCGTTTTAGTTTCTTTATAACTCACTTTTATATTTATTACTACCAACTACTATCAGAATTACTATACTTTCCCTTCCACTTTCTTTCACACACAGAGGCAACTACTTATATAATCCTTGCAAACACTACTGTATTAGATACACACACAGATAGAAATAACTCTGATATATTCCTATTTTAGTAAAATCTAACAATTTTTCAACTTTGTATTTCTCATGTCAAAACTCTGAAAAGTAATAGTAAAGTTATGTATGTCACGTCAGCTTACGTTAGTTAACCCCCCCCCCCCTCCCATAATCCACCCTTTACCATTCAATTCCGTCACTTCAGATTATTCACATTCGAACATGTCTACAGCAAAAGCTAAATGCTATATACCAGAAGGGCAACCAGATGACAACCAGCACTTTTTACCGACACCAACAAAGCTATATATGAAAATCCGACACAGAAATGCACCTCAAGTAAAAACGATTACAGAAATGTATGTACCCCTCTAAAAAATTTCATTGGCCAGTATAAACACTTAAATGATAACAATGATCCATGCACGTATGTATGTATCAAGTATTTCAATATTTCTTTTTTCTACAGACTTATTCTCTTGTAAATGTCATAATAATGCAAGAATGAATTATTTGCCAACATGGTGTGTAATTGTAAAGCAACCAAAGAATACATTTAGAACATGTATTTTACAATTGCTTGTTGATTACTGACAGCTTCTAGCACTGACTAAGGATTCAATGATACTTTTCAATTACCAAATATTCTTTAAGTCTAACAAGACAAAAAAAGTGATCTGAATAAATTTTATGATACTGAACTGATGTACTGCACTTTAAATGCTGATATTAATGTATCGCTTTTAGCAAAACCGAAATTTAAATCCCCAGAGTGCGAGAGCTGCCATGATATTGTTTGTATATGGCACGAGTGACAAAAACTAGCATTTTCCTACCCAAATATCACATTTAGCTATTTAGGATATGGGACACACTTACAAAAGAACATATTAGACACGAGATAAAAAAAACTCAAAATAAGATCCAAATTACTTGTGTAGAATGTTAGAAGGAAGGTAAACGAAAAGGCAAACAAGCATTGAATTTTGGCTAATCAAATGTCATTTCAAGTTCATTATATTGAGGATGTATAGGAGGATCTGAGAGACAGGAGAGAGTGTGCATCTATTCACATCAAAGTCACCTCAAAACTCAACGGACGGATCTGACTCATTACAATTAGGCAAGTACCATTAAATAACATCAATCAACTAATGACTAATTTCACTTCAACCATGCAAACAACCTGGGAGTCGGAAATGAGGAAACATTTGCTGAAATAGATAGAAGATGCTACATGGTGGAATACATTTTTGCTCATTAGTTAAGAGGCATTGCCTAACAAGGGATCCTTTACGTAATAAGCATGTCAGTTGGAATTTTAGAAATTGAATTCAGCTACGTATTCGGTGCATAAAATTGACTTTGATTGTGTGGACTTATTATCAGACTCCTTGTGTCATCTGCACTAAATACCATCCATTATCTTTTATCTCCTAACAAGCATTACGCTATATGATCATGTTTGGAATGGAACGATACCACTACGCATATGAAACACAACAGAAACCCGAATTCAAATGATGGGATATTTAGATTAGCTCTTCTCTAACTAATGCTCACCACAATTCAATTGTGTAGATTGTAGTTTGACGTGAAATTCTGGGTTGGAACAATATTAGCTCACTCTCACAATAATATGACAACACACATAACGATGTAAAGCAACAGAACTACACACGACTATCAGTCTCTGCTACTCTGTTTTCCTTTCAACTCCACTTAACTCATTCCAAACATAGTTTCATTGCATCACGCATCCGATAATTTACAGATTAACACAGTTATCTACCTCACAAAGATAAGAGAATTTGTCGGTGATTCTAAACTAATGTACATTAAAGATTGCTTCTTGTGTTGTAGGTAGGTAGGCAAATAAATACAACAACTAATTGATATGTTCATCCACATAATAAGTACCACACATTAGTAGAAATGAATCCAAATTGAAATCAGCCTTTCTTTATGTGATATTATCCAATATTCAAAATGAATACTTAACATGCATATTCACGTGGTCCATGCAATCATTATCCAAATCCATTACACAATTTTCTCAAGAGCCTATCTAGTAAAATCATCCCCAAATAAAGCCACGTTGGCAATAATATATTATCATTAAACCTGATTTTACACAGGGAACATTGGGCTAAAATGTCAATATTTGGCAATGTAATCTCAAATGAGATAAACAAACTAGGTAGGACACAAGACTTAGAAACTGAAACTACAACTCTTGAGTTATATTGTGCATTAAAACTTATTTTCAACGTAACACATTGCATGCACGTGCATTTTCCAAGTAGTAGTAGTAAACAAATCACTTTTCTGTTTTGTTTCTGAAAGTCCTACTCATATATATGCTTTTGCCTGTAATTGTAAAAACATGTTCCAATGGAAATAAATGATTATCATAGAGATATGCACATCAACTAAATCTGAAGAGCTTCCTTCAAAACAAGCCATTAAATTTTGAGAGTGTGATTGAAAAATGCAATAGGAAAGAGACAGCCAGCCAGAGAGAAAGCATAAATTTGTGCGTGAATGTATTTATTATGTGTACAATCGAGGGATTTGTTATCTATTCGGAGATTCGGTTTGTAACTGTGTAGTAGTAGAGAAATGGAGACTCTTCCTGGGTTGAATGCTTGCAAAATGTTCTATTTAGGTCGCTTGCCTTGCCCTACAGACGGAAAATATCATTTGAAGATACGCAAACACATGGTGTGTGCTTTACTCTCTGATGTTATCAAAGTGAATGCGTAAATAACAACCTACATGAAACAGGGATCAGCGATGTATGTCGGACATTTACGTACTACTCAAGAAGAATCAAAGTTGATACAGAGTTCCTGTATATAATATTATGACACAGATAGATAATAATATACTCTATAGTGTCTACATAGTAGTGTCATTGTTGTTAAAAATCACCTTTATAGTGTGTCTATTCATTTCTGAAATACTTCAAGTCTTTAAAAATGGAATGTATAAAAAAGATGAGGGGAAAAGTGTTCACTTTGCCCAATGTCGTTCGCACTGTGAGTGAGACGATCAAAAACGCAGCACCTGTCTCTCCTCTTGATGTACATTTCCTGAGTTTGACTCAAGCTTAGCGCGTGTTCAATCCTGTGGTTATCTCTGTGTGTATGTATTACTTTCCCTTGATATCTACAGCAGTGAACATTTATTCGGATTAAAGCCATCAGAGCGGGCTCCTCTCTACAGACAAGTGTAAGAAGAGCCCCTGCAGCATCAAAATATTCAAATGCTTTAAAACTCTCGCGACTACCAACTGAACTGAACCATCGGAATTACACATGTAGTCTCTCTTTTTTCGGCACGTGTACAGTTCACGTCTCTAGATCTTTGAAAGGACGTAAATACCAACTGGATATAAAGTACCTATATAAACTGCTATTTATATACCTAATCTCAAACTTCCATCCATCCATCCATTTAACTATAATACACTATACACACACAAGAGGACTATAAAGAGAAAATTCAAAACTTTTTAATAATAGCAATGTACAATATTGTACATATATGCAAAAAACTAAACTAACTACACCCTATTAGACAGTTAGAACATATAGAAAAGGGAAATATTGCATTGGTTTAGACTTTTGTCCTACTTTTCAGTGTGATCTGTCCAATTATAGCTCTAGATTATGGACACACAACCTAAAACAAGGAAATTCACATCTCTTTATATCCATTTGTGCGTGATTTCGTTTGTGTCGCCTCGCCCGTTTAGTAATTCATATTTGGTTTGCAAGTTTATAGCACCGAATCAGTATATTTATATAAGCTGGGTCTTTCGAACTTTCCTCATCTCTAGATGATTGTAGAGAATCTCTGAATCTCTATTCTGTAACTCTGTTGAATAACCTAATTAATTCTATAAATGTAAAGTAATTAGCACTGGGGCATAGAATAACAGAGGAGTGCCGAGCATAAACCTCAACTTCTATTATTACGTCGTCTGAAATGACTTAAACCAAAAGTAGTGTGTGTCTAAACATCTAAAATGGATATAATAATAATATGGCTAATAAGACGATGAGAACATAAGATTGTGTCTGTATATAGAGAAGGGAAAGATGTAGATGTAAATAATGGGATGCTAGTAGTAATATTCGGGTAAAATTAGATAATCTCATCGAGTGAGATGAGCGAGATGTGGGGAGTTGGTGGGAGAGTGCATGCCACCCGGATAGCACTGTGGAGGTTGCGGATCCGAAGGATAGTGATACAAAACGTTAGAGTTAGGAGACGGACTATGCGGGAACATCATGCCGCCGGAAGAGGCCCCTGGACTCGTGTGATAATTATTATTCAGTGGCGAGCCGTACATGGAGGGGGAGTGGTGAAGGGGCCCCATCGGTGCAGCCTGAGTGGAATACGGAGAGGAGCTTAGCCTTACTTTGGTATCTCCGTGGTCGGAGGCATTCGGGTCAGCCGCGTAGGTCAACTCCGTCTCTTCATAGCCCGTCGCCGACATCCGCTGCGTGTCACTTCCTGAGTTTGGCGGGTCCGGAGAATTAAGGCACGTCTGGATCAGAGCTTTACCCGCTTCTGAAGTTATCATCGGCTGCAGCTTCCGAGTCGCGAACGTGTACACGTGCCCCGTCTCAGATGCCACCAGCAACATCACCTGCGTCCCTGTCAGCGTTGACAACTCGTATGCCTGCAATTACAATCAAAACACAAACTCTTTTTTAATAATCCATACATAATTAATATATCAGTATAATATTATATCATCATAGTTTATAGTTCATAAAATATATTAATCTATACACGTCAAGAATTTTTTGCACTTATTTTAAAGCAACTACGCAATATGGAGTAAAGAAAAAAACGAAAATACAAGTTGCGCATATTTATATTTGTGTCGCGATAATAAATAGCTAAGAAAGTAGGACTGCTATTGCGAAGTAGTTTATCTTTTAAAGGAATAAATAACTACCAAGACAGGATAAGTGAAAAATGTCACTGTAAAATTATAGGAATGGATTCTGAGTCATTCATGATGATGTGTGACCACAATTGTCCATCATTATATTTCATGTCATATTTCCCGTCACCTGAATCCAATCATGTGAATTGAAATGAGATGTGACAAGACGAAGGAACAGCACTATTATACATTAGTGTTATTCAGAAGGGAATGCATTGAAAAGTCTCGTAGCAAGTAGTAGTAGTAGTTAGTAAGAAAGATTATATGTTGATGATGATGGGCCGATATTAGTATAAGGAAAGACGAAGTTGGAACTAAATAGAGAGCCAGGTAGGTAGGCCAGGGATGAAAAAGGGAACATGAACGACAATAACATGAGGAAAAGGCAACGAAGCGACACGGACAAAGACTAAGTAAGTGAGTTGACGTTGGAGTTGATTTGACGTGACAAGTACAAGACAATACGTACAGGTGATACATCATATTATTATAATTTTGCAAACATAAGCCGAGTGGGCGGAAACATGACTTTGATATGTAGAGTGTTAATAGCCGATTATTACACATGAGATTCAGATGTTTTTCTCAAGATAAGAAATCAAGAGGGAGCACGAAGAATTATTTAGGAAGATGAAGAGTCTAGCTCCTTGACAAAGCAAAAAAGCCTACAGAGAGAAACAAGGCAGAAACCAGATTCAAGTGAGAATGTCTACTCTCTAATAGAATGTAAGTCGAGCGAGGGATGAAGAAAAAGAAGGATTTTATCCTATCTAATCTATTCCAGTTGAAACGAGCGGAGTTTGAAGGGATGTTAGCCCTATAGCCATGCAATGCTCTTCGCAGTGCACAGCCACCGACGGACTGACCGGACCAGTTCTCTTCAGCTCAAGAGCCTCTGACTGATCTCCACGGTCGGATTCGACTGGACTGCACAATTAATGGCTTCGCCGTTGGCATTTGGCGTCTCAAGGAATGCCTCTTTAAAAAATACACAATAAAATACAATTTTCCCTCATGTTACCAAAAATTGTCATTAGAAATCGTGGTGGATGGATTCTGGGGAGGAAATAGGAACAAGGAGCTAGCCACAACTAAAATATTTCGAACCGTTCAAGAATCATCGGAATCCGACGGAAAATATGGATAGTCCAGATGAAAAGATGAAAATATGGTGTGGCATCATCAACGATTTCATGTAGACCAGAGTTGAGTGGAGAAAGGTGCAATTATTCGCTCGCTCACTCACTCCACACACAAAAACGATGATTTTATATCAACTCGCATCTCACAATCACAATCCATGCGACTAGCATAGTTAGTACACTAGTTCTTGTGTAGTGTGGAAATACATAGGAACATGCAATCCTCACATAATATCATATCCTGAACACATGCCTCTGCCCATTATACGCCTATGCATAATGCAATCAGAAAATATCTCTAGAGTTGAGAGCACAGAAAAGAGCATTTGACTAATCCTCTCTTAAGCTATTATAATCCTTTTCCTTACTCCTATATCGTCCGACAATTCTAATGATCACTCTCATAGCACAGAGAGAGAGAGAGATCTGTCTCTATTTTCCATGGTGTCATTGCTAATTAAGCTCTTCTATCTGTCGACTAGTCTGCACGCTTTGCTTTAGAATAGCCAAAGAGCTTCTTTTCAACGTAGAAAGATGAGGTCCGAGCTACAATCCACGTTTTTACGCTACTTCAAGATGGATGAGCATTCTATTGTGTAAAAATCCTCATTAGTTACAGATACAGATACGCTTAGCTCTCCGACAGACACCATAGACCAAGAGCCTAAAATAATCATCTCCCGTCCCATTCTCATTTCTAATGTCTCCAACTGAGAGCTAAAGCTTCTTAACTCAAGAGCAACTAACAATAGTTTCGAAATTCTCATAAATATCCACGATAGACATTGTGATCTAGCATATTTACAGTAATTAACCAAGAAAAGTCAAATGCAACCAGGATGATATATACCATATAGCATGAATCATAACATTCTGAGGTCATCAACGTTGTCTTTTATAACGTGTGGGGACATTAACGCTCCTCGCTCACTCAACTACAATATCTAACTATCGTTAATGTCAACAGAGAATAGTGTTTATGATGAATCCCCTCACTAAAAAATCTTAATACATTCTCAATTACACTATTTATATTGCCCAAGTTGCACAGAGTGAGACTAGGAATGAAGAGGACGATGATGATGATGATTGTGACTTGAAAGTTACTTGCTTGCTTTGAATTTGCTCGAATCTGTCACGAATTCTCGTCCTGTTGACTATAACTTATAATTTATTGCATGTAGTCAGGATTTTTCAAGACTAATGGATTAGAGGTAGGGAATGGACAGGTAGAGTAAATCTGAAGCTCCGCTTCCGCTATAAACGCAACTCCATCGCTACAAATGCCACGAAAATGGAAATTGATGTGACATATCTGTATTTCGTCGTAGGCAAGAACCGTTCAAGAAACTACAAAATTATTCAGAAAGGTCATGGTAAGAAGATTGTTCCCAATGTGGGCAAGCCCGCCCATTACTTAACTACGTATTAGGTATCAAACCTAATATAGAATAAGAAATGGACGAGTCAACTCAACACGTAATACGTAACAACAATGTTATACATACTTATAATGTAATCTGCAAGAGCTCAACAATACAATCACAACATAACATAACGTACACCAATATCTATCGTCATTACTATTTACCATTTACATCGAAATATATAAAGATACGTACACACACACAGCAGAACATAACAGTACGGTACCTCGTGTGAAGTTCCATTCAGTTCCCTATTTATCCTATCCTGGAATGGGCCTAAATGCAATATTATCTAATAAAATAAAACCAAATAAGAAATTACTTCTCAATCTCAACTCCTTCATTCTTAGGCAACCATCATCTCAGTTTAATGCTCTTTCGCTGGACTAAGCTAACTGTATTCCTGGATGCCTGGAGAGTAGTATATGCAATCTATAGTAGTAATAGGTACTTAACTTCTGAGATTCAACTAAAATGACGAATTTTCCTTACAAAAATTACTTTGTCGTATGATACTAATTATTATGAGTATAGCATACGTCTCAGCAAGAATCCAAATAGTGTCCATATAATTCCTCGCATGTTATGATTATACCTGGACAAAACTTGTAATTGGTCTCCTTCATGATTTCGAACAAGCTAATTTAGAAAAACAGAAATTACGAAATAAGGAGGCTACATTGGCGAGTGGCGGTTCAAATACATTTTTAGTCCCAAAGACATTTATCCAGAATCTGTTTTGATATTTTTGTTTTGGCCCTATCAAACTTTTTGGTAGGTAGTCATTTTGGCATTAAACTTCAATCCCTACTTATTTTCGAAGCCATTTCGAATCATTTTGATATAAGTACTACTAAAATCTACGCAGATTTCTATCCGAATATTTCCAGATACAAGTTTAACTGTAGGTACGTTACGTTGTATTAAAAAATAACAGTAACAAACACACACAAGCCAAACTCCTATAAAAGAAAAATTACGTCCATATTTTGGGTGTACAAATTTATGCTGTCTAAACATGAAGTATTTAGTTTGATATAGGTAGTATGTAATTCAAGACATGATTCTACATATTACTGTATATGTTAATGTATACCTATCTAAAGACTTTTAAATACCCATTACCTCATTTACTTTTAGATTCCACGAATTATTTAAATTACGAG
>JAAAYG020030174.1:0-15642 GCA_009936455.2 Tomocerus minor
TAGGTATATGAATATCTAGAACACTAAAAGACAGAAACTTTCGAGTTCTGAAGTTAGGAATTCCCTTGCTACACGAGCTCGGTGTGTTTATTTGTTCCTTTGTTACAAGTAGTTTCTTTCTACACGCGGCAACAGTTATTGACGAGTGTTTCCTATCATTGTAAACGTAAGTGCTGATTTTCATCCTCTTAAATTATTGTAATGCTATCATTCATATCCGGCATATTATTAGAATATGATATTACGTCTTTATTTTGGAAAAGAAAACGTATTTTCTTCATTTTCCAATGCGATGAGAATCAAGGGTTGAGGGTTTAGAAAACTACAGAGAATCGTCCTGTGAATATTATGGTGTGTTAAATTGAGAGTAATGACCATGTGCCTACATTTATTCATTAGAATCCGCATATCAGGCAGGTTTTACATAAAGAAAACGAAGAGTGTAGGACAGTTGGCAATTCAGCACATTCAGCAGAAGTGAGCTATTGGTCCAGCCGGATGTAACACATTTAAAAGTGTTCTAAAGGAAGCATTTGTCTTTGTCTTAAGGCACTCTGGAAGTAAAAGGAAAAGTTAGTGTCATTTGTTAGTTTACATACTTAGAGAAAGTGTAGCTGGAGTTAAATTGACTTTTCGTTTCTAGCAGTAATTCTCTCTTTTCGCCTTGTACACGTCTGTATGTTATTTTGTCTTGTAGATTATGTACGTTTCGGGGAAATCGTGACTTGATGCATAAAGCCGCGTTTAGGGATTTCGGGGCGATGCTCTTGTCCAAGTTGGAGCAAGTAGAACAGGGCGACATGCAACTTGACAGTTAAGTTAAAAGAGATGCAAAAGTCATGTAGAAAAGCAAGTCGGAAAATATAATATAATTTGTGCACAGTTGCATTTACGGGTTGCCACTTTAGTTTTTGTAGTGTTTGTTTGTTTAGCCTTACACTATAGAGCAGTGCATCGTATCTGAAATACAATATTCATGTAAACTAAGAGGAAGTAGTAATAATCCAGATTCCAACCAAAGTTATCCTCACTTTCCTCACTACTGCCAACTCTTAAAGTGTTGTTTAACTCATGGAATAAGTTTTCTTGTTTTCTGCATGTAAATTAATTAGGATTCTTCTAAGAAGCCCAATAAAATTTTCTCTGGAAAAGCATCAAACGCAATTTTCCTCTTTTTATTGCCAGAATGCAGGAAAAATGACCTAGATTCTATTTTCTATTATTTTTTTCCAGGATAATATTGAGAGAAGTTCTGAGAAAAGAGATAACGGACCAAGATGGACAATTCATCTTATGGAGACACGGTCAAATTTTATGAGAGGATGTCGCAGCTTCATGTAGAGCTAAAAAACTACGAGAATGAGCAACACCGTTTAGAGGACGAGTACGGAAGAATGCGACCTGAAAATATAACAAATCCATCGACTTTTTCATCTTCTGGACTTTTGATGCCGACTACAAGTGTAGACAATCCAAATTCGAATTATTCAAATTCAAAGGAGGCAGAAGACAGTAGACGACAAAGGAACCAGGCCATTCTGGGAAAAATTCAGGAATTAGAGACGAATGCTTCTGTGTTCGCTGCACGTTCCGAGAGACTTCGTATGATGAGGGTACATTTGACGTTTACGTACGCAGCGTAGTCACTAGTCACTCGTATGTTCAGGAGCCATAAAACGAACAAAGTCAAATGCTAAAGAAAAGCATCTGATGCATGTCCATAGACGATTTTCATCGTTTTCTCTTTTCTTTTCCTTGACTTAGACACGACAGAGCAAAGGCTAAGCTTGATTTTTATTCCTGTCCTCTTCCACGTAATAGCATGTCCAGTTTCCAGCCAATTCAATTCTTTTTAACTGATTCAGCTGTCAGCAATCCATTACATTAGAGGATTTCACTTCTCGCTGCGTCTGGTTGAATCCAAAGTCCGAGTGTGCAAAAGTTAGGCGCAGTTATCAGATGAAAAATAATTTTCTCCTACATTTTACTTTATTAGAATAGCCAGTTGACTTGAGTTCCGCTAAATATTCTTCTACACTGTTGACAAAATTTTCCGTCTGTAATCCTCTAGGGCTAATAACTTTAGTTTATCCGAAAAATCAACGGACGAAAGACAAAGAAATCTCATTTCTTAGAAATATAATATAGGGAAAGGGAGCCAGTGGAGAAATATTTGCTAGATTCCCTTCCTGACACTTTCTCTTATGGTTGCCATTAGCCCAACCTTAGAGAAAATGAGGAAAAGGGTATTAAGAGGCCGGAAAAGCTAATAATCACTAGAAGTTATAGCCGTTATAGGTATTAAGAATGTAAAACGGCCATTTTCTTAGATGAGACTGTATGAATGGGCTGGTATTTGTGATATGTGGGTTTTAGGAGATGAATCCAATCATAACTGTCTTTCCGTTGATGATTTGCAGAGCGAATATGAAAGTTTGGTTCGTAAGTGGGCTTTACAGAGGAAGTGGTCCTCATCATCCTCACAATGGCAAGAAAATAAAATATCAGCAACTCCTGGAGCAGGAGATTTCATCTCATTCACTTCGGACATGAATAGGAGTAAAGGATGTGTGGTCGTGACGATTGGAGTCAATACGGATATTACTGGTCCAGTGAAAGCCGTTCGTCCTTATGATAACGACCGTGAAGAGGTTGTGGAAAAAGTGATTGAGAAAACTGACAGTTATCTATTGGGAGTGGGCCAGAGTCAGGAAAATGGCCAGCAACAACAACAAATGGAAAGTCTTAGAATTTCTTCAGGAGAAAACCGAAAGATTTTATTCAGCACACCAGAAAAACTCGGGGATATAAACGAAGAGGAGGAGGAGAGGAATAATGGGAAGTTTTACACAAACAGAATCCATCCGCTGTTTGATATTTCGTCGACGAGCGAGTCACAGTCTGACTTTCCAGTCCGGAATGTCAATCCTTTCGATATCACTCTTCCAGATGACACATCCGAAACCACATCTATATCTATCGCTCCATCACAACAGAAAGCCCGGCGAGATTTACTTTTCAGTTTAACAGATAACTCTCAATCAGAATCAACGGCTGAAAATTTTCATGCTAGAACCAATAAAGAGGCGAACAAAAGAGAAGCAAGGATTCCAGATGCTGGTATTTCTAGGGATGAAGGCTTTGCCAATAATAAAACAAATCTAATGAGTTCCTCTGCACTCGTCGCATCGGCTTCCATTGAAAATGCGCGGAGAGATAGCAGTGCAGCTGGTGGCAATGCACATTCTCCTGTAGATATTATTAATGCCAAAAGAAAATCAAGTTTGGAAGGGAGATCGTTGACAGAGAGCGAAAGTCCCACCACCAGTATCGGTGACAGCATGATGGATTCCGCTCAAAATAAACCTACTCAAAAGTTAGCTAAAGAAGAAATGAATAATATTGCCAGGGAGCAAGATGAGGAGGAAAATGAGAACAGTCACAGTAATAACACGAGCAGGTTGATTAATGAGAACGATACCGAAGAACAGGAAACTCTGGATGATCTATCATCACCTAAAATGGCTCCAGAGGAAATTGCACTGGGGACACAAGCGAAATACCAAATATCTTCTTCCACAACCGTTCCAATTCCTACCAGTAACAAAGGGCAGAGTGAGCCACCGCAAAATAGCGAGACTCATGTTGATCAAATGGAAAATGACACTATTAGTTATAAACCGTCGGGATTCGGAGTCTCTTTGCAATCCATTCTCCTTCAAAAGTAAGTCAATAGGTACACTTTTATGTATGCTCCTTTTATTGTTTTATTCACGCCAAATCTAATGGCAAGCTGTGAGATATTATGTCATGCAGCCACACCGTAGTAGGTGATTTTCTCTATGCTCCTGAACAACAAAGCTCTTTCGTCATTCTATTGAAGTAAAGCTTTTTAACTCTGGCTATTCATTCTTTTTACGGAAAAATTCGTTTAAATTCCAGGCACATCTAAAGATGAGATAGTTACCAGTTTTTATAGTGATGATGATAAATATCACAGCTATTTTCATAAATTGGGCGGATTTTTATGGAATTGCAAATGGGTTAAGGATTTTTGTTAAGATATCAACGATATAATATCCCTAGGTAGAATATACCTACGAAAAAGTACTAAAGCTATGATACTAATAATTTTGGGGTTGTAAATGTTAGTATTTGTCATGGATAGGAGTTTGGTGTCGTAAAATTGAGTATCGTACTATCATCGGAAGGAAGAAAGATGATTTTATTTTGTATTAAACTCTGGTGGATGCCGGAATCAGAATTTTATTATTATGATGCGACAAGGAGTCGTCTTTTGGTGCTAAAATGGAAGCGACTCATTTATTTGGCAGTCTTAAAAGTCTTGTCTTAAGTAAACCAATGAAAAAGAGAGTGGGATATGGGGTTTGAATTTTACTATGAGTGGGATATCAGTATGAGAAAAGATTAGTAAATAGGAGAAAGCACGGTAGCATCTGGAGTCGAACTAACAATTTCTACTTTTACTTTGAGTTTATTATGTGAAGAAGAGGTCTAAATTTCTCTATACGATAATATTGGTTAGATATGAGATGCCAGTGAGTGTCCGCAGAGGAAAATAATAAGATATGAGCGTCGAGAGTGGAGTGAGGAAGTCAGAGAAGGAAGAAGTGGGCTAAATGCTACACACAGACATACTGCGTAGTAGTAGATTTTAGTATCTGAAAGGAAAGAGCTGCCAAAAGAAGCCAAACGAGTGCAATTTGTATTATGGACTAGAGCGACGTCATGTTCTGTAGTTGCTAAGAAAACAGCTAGAGATAAAATAGAGAGAAAATTGAGGAGAAGGAAGGAGGAAAAGCGGAGAGAGCAGGAGCCATACACTTACCGAGACTGCAATAGAATGACAGAAAGCTTTTCAGAAGAGTTCTTGATCCTTTTCTTACTTGTGCATTCTTGACACTTGGGCATCTTCTCCTCTTATTTTATGATCCTCTAAGAAATGAAATGAAAAGTAATGTACGTAATGTAATGGAAAGGCGATGGAATGATATAGGAAGCCGGAGATGGAGAAAGCTGAAGAGGAGAGGGATGAAGCGAAGCATGAACTGAAAGAAAACGAACCAATTGACGATTCTGCATCAGCATCAAATAAGAAAGAGATGGCCATGTTCAAAGCGCCGTTGACTAATATCGAAGCCGTGACAGGCTCTTCTCGACCGAAAACCACGGCAAGACGTGTTCGTCTCAAACTTGATTACAACGAAGACTCAGAGTCCGATGTATCCGATGTTACTCCAGTCAAACCCAGATCTCAAGGAGATTCAGCAAAACACAACCAAATCGACAACACAAAGTCCAAACAGACATCTCAGCAAAAATATGATGACGACTTTGATGACTTTTTCGACATTTAGGATCCTCCTATCAAATTAGTGATCGCTCAAATGGAATAAAATCCACTCTCCCGCTACTCTTTGCACCTAATTTATCATGGCTTGTTGCATTTTCACTTTAATTACGTTTTCTGCTCTATATTTTATGGATGCAGTTTATTTACACTACGTTTCCTCTCTTTGTACATTACGTTTTCTCGTTTTCACTCGATTTCTCTCAACATTCAATACAAAGTTTTTGTTAAAAATTCAATGAAACAGAAAAAATTCCGTTTTTCTTTGTTCGGTTACGGTAAAAACTTATATATTCTCGTTTTATTAAAGCCTGAAAACAATAGTTATTTTACAAATTTTCTTTGCAGTATAGTTCATGAAATTCTTTTGGTGCATGTTAATTTTATCCAAACCTAAAATTGTATTACTTTCATTTGCGTAAGTGCTCCAAAACAACTTGGAATCCTAAATCGATACATAACATTATATTCGTAGATGTTTACAATTTGAAAATTAGGTATATTAAGTTAGTTGTGTTAATAATAAAAGTTGTGGATCGATGAATTAATTTCCGGTTCTTTATCATTGCGTTATCTAAGGAGTGCATATTGTAAAGTCCTCGGTGGTTTTCCATAATCAACATCTGTCAGATAAGATATTCTGCTCTCATTCAAGACCCAACACCCTTGTCACTTTTCTGTTTTACATGTACACAAGTTGAATCGATAATGGCGTTTTCGTTGTTTTTGTTTGATTCTGTATCATTGATAGTAGTAAGAAGCTGTGGAGCTAAAGGAAGCATTTGACTTTCTTCTTTTACTTGTTCTTGATCCAGATTAACTTGGCTGTTACTAAGCTGCTTACAAGCTTCGAGTAAAGCCTCTGCGGACATGATCGTCTCTCCAGCGGCAGATTTCATGTAATTCTTGAGATCTTCGGAATTCGGGCCAAGTACGATATCCTCACCGGTTTGTAAACGAGATCGGAGTGAACGATAAATGTGCCGAAGGGTTGACACGCCTGTGAGTGTGTCGGAAAATTTACCAACTCGTAAATCCTTCATGAGAAGATGATTTTCCATGGAGTACAGACAACTTGATGTGAGCATTTTCAGCAACTCAGAGCTAAGATAATTGACCTTATCTGATATTTCCAGGTCACCATCTGGCATTCTATAAAATTAGAACAAATTCCACCAAAAAATACAACTTTATCTAGAAATTATCCCTTTCTGATTACTTTCTTTATTAATGAAAAGCATTTTGCAGAACCACGATGAAAAACTACTAATTCTTACGACGGAGTGACCACCACGATCTGTCTATCTTTAGTAGCATCCACAGTACATACATCATCAGGATAAAAGAAACTCCTCGGTAGTCTGATTGCCCTAAATAAATGTGTTTTCACACCATAAATAATTAAATCCATACAAATTAATTACTATAGATCTATCAAATTTTCAGATACTTTCTTGTCCTTGAAAAAATTTCCTGTTGAAGAAATTTTTTGAGAGGCAACGACAGAAAGTTAGTTATTATAATAGGAGCAATTCAAAATTCTTGTCGTGCATTTAGCTACTTCAGAATTCTGCTACCATAGCCCAAAAAGAAGAAGCATGCCGAAAAACAGCAATATGTATGCTCTAATTCCAGTTGACATAGTCTTAGTGACGACAGTCCACCCAGAAGACAGTGCGTGTCATAAAAACAAATGTTACTTCTTGTACACTGTTTCGATATATATTTATATTTATATATGCACATATTCACCTCAAGGATGACAGCTAATCTGTTTATAGGCATGTGTCAACGTGTGTGTCCTTTTTTATATACATATTTATCTGGGTGACAAGACAGGAATTAGAATTGGTGCATGCATGCTCTATGAAAAGCATAAATAAATTCATCATGTCAAGCGCATTTGTTGCACGCATCCAAAATTCCTTCTGCTGTCTAATTCTAATATCCGTTCTTTTTTGCTGAAACTGAAACGCACTTCTGTCTGAAATATCTTTTAGAAATTCCATGCTATTTACTACGTAAATAATTATCAGCGCAAAAAAAAATGTGAAGGTTGGATATTTTTATGCCTTCAACTTCTGTTTCTATTTCTTTCGTTTCGGAAGTTGAAAGAAATGTTTCATTCAACTACAACGTGTAGTCTGTCTGAAATATTTGAAGAAATAAATGTAGAACTAAGCAATTGAATGTTATTTCGCTTACCAGTCATGATCCAATTGTCTAAGAACTGAATATGCAAAATCGTTGTAAGCCTTGAATGATTCCTTCAGTTGTACTACAATTACCTGTAAAGATACAAGGCATAAGTCACAGAACAAACTTAATCTGACTTTAAAAATCACCCCTGTAGAACAGAAAGTATCAATCCTCTTTTCTGTTTTGCATTTGTACGCTGTCTTGTCTCTTATTCGTAGAGGAATTTGAAATTGGAGTGAAGCCATGTCAAAAGGATATAAAAGTTCTGTCAAGCGAGAAGACAGCTTTGCTCACCTGATGCTTAAGACCGTTCAAAATGTCGGGTAGACTCGGTTTCCAATCTGAAGCCAATTTACTTACATTTCGCAGCTCAATGATTTTAAAAATTGCTTTGCTAGACTTTACAAAACCTTCACATGCAATCCGGTACATGATGGGTATAAGCGACGGAGGGTTGTTAGCTATCGCTCTGTCTGCATTGCAAATCTCAGCATCCAACCCGATTGTATGAGCTTTGATTTTCGCCTGGAAAGTAAAAGTAATATGAACCTTACCGTGAATATTGCAATTCTTTTTCAGATTAAAGAAACTAAAGTTAAAATCCCTATTTTCTCTGACTTGAAGTAACTTTCCAAATTTAGTAATGAGCAGCTCATTTGGTTCCCCAATGTCATGCAAGAAATCGAAAGGCGTTGCTGGTCTTGGAACTAAAGGAGCTTCTTTATCTTCAGTTACTAGAATCGCATATTTCTCATAAATGGGCTGTGGCCTCGGCGATTTGTATCCAAAATTCATTTTGGTCGTGGTCTGTAAAAAGCAGGTATCTATGAATCGAAGTTTTGTATTCCAGAGAAAATATAATATGCACAGTTTTTTCATAAAAATGTTCCCGATTCCTGATAATCATGCATTTGTTTCCGTTTTTCACAGAGGACAAGAAAATAATCATTGATTATTGATTACAAAAGTTATTAGAGTTACTTACTATAAGAATATTGTTGCTAAGTACATATTACATTCATATTCAAATATTCTATAGTTCCGTTTTTCTAAAATATGTTTGTCAGACTGACAGATTTTTACTATATTAAAGTAATTTTATAAAATTATAACGCGTGTAAAACTCTTTACCCTTTACCGGATCTTAGCTTATTAGTTATCACAATTCAATATCAGGAAACTTATTCGATGACAGAAAATTCTTAGTGCCTAATCTACAAATAGCGAAAAAGTTTTTGGCTTGCTAGATCCAAACCGGAAACTAAATTACTCGAGGCAATTTGAAAATGTGGTAAGAATGGAATAATAACTTAATGTCAAATTCACTAACAAACAACTCTCTCCTACACGAGTTTCAATTTCCATGTCCTACTAATGATTGTAGCCCGCAAAAAGCTCTTCCATGTTTAAATTCAAACTATTTCAACATGGGAGGAAATAATAGTACAGCTGAAGAAATGGATTCATTAACTGGGGCCATTGTACTCAGCCCAGAATTTCAAGAAATTGTTGACCGAATGCTACAGGAAGAATTGTCAATTTTCGTCGGAAGAAATCTTCCAGTCTTGATGCAGACAATGACCAATTCATATCTTTGTGAATTTCTAAACCCAGCTAATTTAAAACACCTACTACGAGGTACTTAATTTGTTTCATCTACAATGGTGCAGTCAGTAGGTTGTAAATACATAGCACTTTGTCTTGCACTGTATGTAGATGTAGATTAAAATTGGTTGATTGGCTGGTATCCTACTAAGTAATTTTACCAGAATTTTTTTCTATACTTGTTATTTTGGCCATGGGAAGAAAGTTTGGAATGTAGACAATTAGCAATAAATAAATAGATACGTTATTTACTCTACAAAGTGACATTTTTGTTGCCGTTCCTAAACCTGAAGAGTAAATTAACGTGAAGACAAATAGATTTTGTTATGGTTGTGAAATAACGAGTAGCTTTTCGTATTTTGAAGAAGAATACCTGCCTGTTTCCTATCTGTATATTAACAGATGCCATGCGAAGGAAAGATTTTTCGCCCCTCGGTCAATGTCATTGCGTTTGTCCTGAAAACAAAGGAAATTCCAGTTTGAAAACCAGTGAACAAATAACTACTTTTGGTAAATGACATCAAGTTACAATAAGTCTAGATAGTAATATATGATTTGAACATTATAGTAAACTGATATCAAGAGCAATCCGTGTTACGTACACTGGTACACTATTTTCTGATAATAAAATTTTTAGTTAACAATTTCGCGAAACTTCTATTAAAATTTAGATATGACACGTGGAATGAACCCCGACAGATCAAGCTCTTCTTCAACACCAAATCAAGGTATCTACTTACAACAATTACTGATATATATATTTTTTAAGTTTGTTTCGTGACTATTTTCCTATTTCATAGTACAGCAGGGGCGAATAAGATTGAGTACTGTCAGTGTCAACAGTGATAATCATCCAATCATAATTGTAACGGAATCAACGGTAAATACGAATCTTTATCAACTACTCAAAGGTAATTTGTTTCTTCTTTTAATCCAATTCCCATTTGCAACATATTCGTCTAATTCAATTCAGCCATTAATCGTATAGCAGTACCATTACGTTAACTCGTTTACGGGCGTAGTTGAAAATAATTGCGGTATACGTAATGAGCCTATAAAGTATTAAGTTAGGAAGAAAATGACGTAAAAGCTATGAGTAGATTATTAAGTACAGAAAGAGATTATGTAATTATTATCTGTATTATAACAAATAGTAACCTATGCAGTGTATTTCTTTGTCGCAAAATAGCGAATTCAGTTTCTATTGTTTGCAATTTTAGTTATGTATCAAAATTGTTAAGGAAAATTGTTGTAAAGTGTCAGCATGCATTTATATGAAATTCAAAACTGAAGCACGTCCCTGGTTTTAGCAATAATTCATTTTCGAGATTTCACTAGTACATTAGTACAAACATTTTATGAAGGCTGCAGAACAGAATGCAAATTCATCGAGAAATCCATAATATTATGGCTACTTCTTAATATAGATGTGAGACATGCACACCTGACACCTGGCAGTTAAGTTGCGATACCCTGAGTTCCGAGTCATTATATTCTGAAACGGATTGCATGGTTCATAGAAAGTCTATAATGTACATATAGGCGTTTGATTCTATTTAATGTCGATACTCATACCGAATGGTAATACATGTATACATGATATACTGTGTCATGCAATGTATCACAAATCCAATTAATTAATTATTCAAAGATACAGTGGGTATATAGGTAGGTGAAGATGTTCTGATGAGAGAAGTAGAATAAGGAGATCTATTTAAAGATTACCAGAATCAATTATAATTACAAGTTCGTTGATTCCTCTTTTATACATTAGCGTAGGTGTTCAATACGGAAATGAACATGAGCATCATTCATTGCTATAACTTGCAAATGATTTGGATGATAAGACAATTAGCGTAGGTATCAGATTTTTATTTTTGGCTCCGTTGCTTATCTACAGTAATAAAGTACAGACAGCTAAGTCATAAAATACGTAACAGATTTTTATTAGAGCCTGAGATCAGAACAAAGAAGACAAGCATAGTAAGTAGATGGTTGATACACGAAGATATCTATTCTGAGCTTTGCCAAATTTTAAGACTGCTGAATAATGTGCAATGATCCTATTGCGAATCAAAAGAAGTTATATCCGTATAGTTGGTAGGTAGGAATGGTATGTAGGAAAGAAATGTTCGGTTATCTCTGTCGCTAAATCAGGGATGTAAGTAGTAATCGATCCGATTCGTTTACACAGTTGCAAATAGGTAAAATGGCAATAAATTTTTGGGAGTCGCTCTGCAGCCCATTGCATTAAATTGACAGAATGTTGGGTGAAAGCTGAAAAGAGGACTGCTAATATTAATGCTTTGGCACGCATGGTCTTCTTCTGGTTTGTTGTGAAAGCTGTGGAGGAATTCATTGTTACTAGTGCACTGTGTCTAAAAAACCTGGAGAGAGAGAGAGAGAGGTATAGTTACAAGGAAAAGGCAAACAAATAAAGCCGACAAGAGTAAGAAGGATCATAATAATTATAGTGAGCGTGACATGTGCATGTCGTTGTGGAGTAAGTGGTGGAAGTTGCTCTAGTAGGAAAAGAACATTCTATTTTCTGTTTCTGCTGAAGGATTTCGGGTAGAAAGCGCAAGTCACTTTTCTGTAGGATTCCGTTTCGACGCATGACATGGGCTACTAATGCAGCACACGACAAGCACATACTACTGAGATGCATGCTATCCTATAGAGATCTCTCTTTATAAACCACCTAGTAGGTAGATGTGAAAAATATTCCCATATTTTCCTTCGGCTTATAATATTAGGAGCTGTAAGCCTTATAAAATGGGCATGTGTGTGTGTGTGTCTGAAAATACTTGTGCATAGGTTAAGCATGTATAGTCTCATCTGGTCAGACCAAACAAACCAAAAGCTACTTAACAACTTAACTCTTGCCTCTGTATATTCTGCTTGTAGCTTTATAAAAGAGTAGGGAAGTTGCATTTATAGGGCTTTAACTCTATTTAGCCTGGTGTGCTGTGATAAAAAGTAACCTTGTGTCGTGTGGTGTGACATGTCGCTGAATAGCTTAGGAAATAATAGAAAATACACTAATAATTCAATGCTACTCAAGTAACAGACATTAGGAAGGCTCTTCTTAACAACACGAACCACCTATATCTGTATAATATTCAGCATAAGAAGAGTATCTATAGAGATATAGACGTTCAACTTGGATGTTCAAGGTAGGTAAATGCTAATATCCGAGAAAATTCACTATAATAACAAGTTTATAGTGAAAGTCCTCTCCGGTTTATTATGCACCGGGAAATAATTCTATAAGTAAGTTGATTCGAGGAAGTTAATGTGCGAGGCTAGTAGTCGAGAACACGATCACGATACAAGTTCCTATACATTTCTCTTCAATATTTTCTTCTTGCTGTCCCTCTGCCATTAGTACTGCATACAAGAACCTGACTCTGTTGAACTATTTGTAAAGAGTCCTAACAACTTCCACTTTTCACCACCACCACCATTACCAAAGAAATAGAAGACGAAGGACACACGGGTGAAAATTATTTTCAAGTACCTAGCCAAGAGTGTTTAAGTTAAGAGGTGAAAAGAGTCAGTTGTTGAGTCCCTCCCCTTGTCTATTGATTCCCAACTCCTCTCTCTCTCACTTCTCGCTCTCTCTCTACTTTACTTCTGCTCCTATTACATGCAATCGCCCCGTTTCTTTTGACGTACGAAGGCAGTGCTCCAAATTCCTATTTGTCATTATTAACATAGTCGAAGGATATAGTTGGAATATTATTGCACTGCAACGCGACAGAGATATTCGCCTCTTTCATATCAACAACAAAAACAACCAACTGCCGTAGTCTCGCATTACGTAAGTAACTTGACAGTACGCACCAAGACAGTGACTCAATCAGTCTCTTCTCTCTTCCACCAACTTTCCATCTTCGATTCAATTCCTCTCTCTCTCTCTCTCTCTCACACTTTTTGGTGTCATAGACGATAACCTTCAAGTACAAAATCAATACGTCATAGTCAAAACTCATCGTCCATGATTTCTATTCTCCTCCTCCTCTAGGAAACTAAGATCAAGAGAGAGAGACAGAAATTCGTGACAGAAAACGCTTTCTTTTTCCCCGTCTTAATTCCAAGAGGATGAGCAACCATTCACAACAGAAATTTAACGACGGTGGAAGGATGGCTACCGCTAAAGTTCTCAATTTTAACGGCACAGATGTCTATTCTGCTCATCCGGACAGTGAAGGAGAATCTGTTTCTACCTTACATCGCAGTGAAGGTCAGAATTTCATTTTCTCCTCATTTTACAGTTAGTAGTGTTTGTCGTACTTAATACTGCGTCATTCCTGGCCTTAAATTATTTACATCTTTCCAAATCTGTCAGGTTACCAATTCTGCTCCACATTTCCTAAGATTTCCATTATTCACTATTTCTTGTAATGCATCGCAATAGCAAGTTCAGATTGTGCTTGATTGTAGGTAGATTGCATTTAATAGGTTATGTTTATGCAAAGTGATTTACGAGTTACGTTAGGGGCTCAGTTATCTGGTAAGAAAGGACAGTTTGTCAGGTTCAGAGTTAAAATTGCATGTTCCGAATACATTTCCTCAGGTCTATTTATATTTTAAAAAGGTTCAAGTCAAGAGGCACACTTGCCATCGTGGCATGTCTCGCTCGCACGTAGGGGACCCGACTAACTAACCGTCATCGATTTTCTGCATGAGTAATGTCAATAATATTTCATTAGACAAGTTTATGAGGACATTCATTCCCTATTTATACCTAAACGCTAAATACACTGACATCCCTCTTATCTATTTCCATTGCTTTGAGAGATTAGAATTGCAGTTCCTATTCAGATTGTCTGTTGGGTCTTAAATTAATGATACTCGCTGCTATTGTAGACACTTCAACTATTTAGTGCCACCGTATCCTCCTGTAAGTTATGTATGCTAAATAAACTACCATAATTGCATTATCGATAGCAGCTTTAGATAGAGGTGGGTTTGCAAACACAAAATTCTAATTTTGGTTTACTCCTTTTCAGCAATATAATTCCACAACAATATATTATGGTGATGATGGTATGTTAGATCCGTTGCTGGCTCATTCTATTTGTGATTATTGGGTAGCAAATCCATTAATGTTATGACCCTGTGCTTGCCATTTTTCCCGTCTAGTGTCTATGTAATAGCAAATAGTTTCTTGCGCTTTGTATAATAGACAAGAAATGAACCACTCTTGCACTAAGTGCAAATATCAATAATGTGAAGATACTCAGTGATGGATATAATTACAAAAGGCGAATTTTCTGTCGTTTTCTTTTGAAAAGATTTTTAATAAGTTATATTCGCAAATTATGCTCCATTGAGTTGTGCGTAATTACAATTTACAAGGCTTGTCAGTTCCACCGTCGCGTCATGGAATTGCCTACACTATTATTGTGCATTGTTTGATTTTTATACTATTTACTTGTCTAGCATGCAGCATAAGGAATCGAATAAAACTAATTACAATGCTCAAGGTCAAATGTTTTAAAAGTTACAAGCAAAATTCTCCAGTAGATCTTCTACTTAAATGATGATGATCTTCACGCGCGGGGATTTCTTCAGTGTAAAATTCAAACTAAGTAATTTGATAAGTGTTATGTTATTTGTTTCTACCATCAACTTTCATCGAGCAGATCGAATGAGCGTTTCGTTGTCTCTTTTTTTGAAGGTTATAAATAAACAATTAAGTCCGAAACATACACGTATTAAATGAACAGACCTTATTGGAGGTTTTTGCTATAACTTTTGGACCATTTCACCGTGAACATTGCAATTAGTTTTGTCCAAGATGCACTGTATAGCAAAGTTCTGAATTGTAGCTGAAGGTATGCAATTTCTTGTACTCTTTGATAGTCTAAGCTTTTTGAAGTTACTAAATAATTTGGGGTTCAAATAATGATTTAGAATTTTTGTATATATTTTGTTGAAGTTTGAAACTTTAGATTGGATAAAGCAAAATGAAACGAGACATATAAAGTTAATTTTAGTTAATAGTATGTGGGCACATATTTTGTCCAATTTCATCCATTTTATCCACTGGATGGATGGTATTCCATTTTGGTGGACAAAATTTACAACCCTACAAAAAGCAAACATTTCGTAAGAAATATTTACGGAAGTTCCTACTAATTACGACCATTGCATTCCTTCCTAGAAATTTGCTATTTAGACAAATTTTTTCGCCATTTTCGTATAATTTTTGTTTTACAAGGACCGTAAACCATTGAAAAATAAATCATCACGTGTTTCTTAAATTCTTTTTAGATACCGATTAGGGAACTTAGATGTGGTGCTTTACGCTTGCGAGACGTTCCATGCCGTAGGACGTTCTATGCCGCAACAACTCTTTCTCTCTCGATACTCTATGCCGTTCCGTGTTGCCACTTGCGCATGCAGTGCAATAAAGTTCAAGGTATATTTGTGTCTCTTCCTATTATGCTTTACATAAG
>JAAAYG020030185.1:0-15640 GCA_009936455.2 Tomocerus minor
TATGTGGGTATATACTATGTCTAATATGTATTATGCTATGCTTAATATAAACATGTTACATGACGAGTGTAACATATCACCCTGCCCTCCTGAAAAATGTTTTCCCGTAGAGAAAACATTTTTTTTTTTTAAACAAAAGGTAAGTGATTTGACAAAAAGTTGCATAAGTATTGAAATATATTATATTGTAATGTAACACAGATGCATATAGATAAATATACGGTGGTTTGAAATGACGCCATGTCGCAGAGTTGAACTGGTTATAAATATGTAAATAAAATAAAACACTGTCACTGTATGCCCACACAATTGAAGAGTGAGTGGATCTATTAAAAGTAATGGGTCCACAATCCGAAGTGAGTTGTTTCTCGCCGAAACAAGTTGACACGATGAGATGAAATGAGAGGAGATGAAATGAGATGAACAGTGCGTATCTTATTTTAGAGTAAGTAGGTAGCTAAATGTGCGTACTTCCGTAGTTTATATTATTATTTTACTGAAAAAGTCAAAAATGGGGAAATTTGCACAGGGAGAATATTTAGGATTGACAGAATCGTACAGAAATTTAATAAATAGGCCTTCTCATCAGTATAAGTGTAATAATTTAAATTCAGGAGTTTGTTCATTTTGTAAGAGGGGATTATTCGGGCAAGTGTGTATGCCTGGACTTTGGAGCACTCGTTTAATATTTCCATGTAAGCATGTATTTCATGCAAATTGCCTAATAAAATGGGCATCTTTAGTGAATCATATTTCTCGCGATGATATTGGAACTTTGGTGATTGAAAAAACTATATTGCCCAGATGTGTTTTTGAAACCGAAAAGATTTGGTACATATATGGAAGTTGTAGATTCTGTGATCGTGGTTTTGATACTTGGGTGACAATGTCCGCTGATGAACCTTATGAAGGTAATGTAAACTAATATTCTATTGTAAAATTGAATATGTAAACTTTATAGATAAGTTTGTTCTTTAAAATAGTTTGTTATTTTTTGTTCATTAGATGTTGAAATATGTCTCGCGTGTGAATATCAAATAAGTGTGAAAGGTGAACATGAAAATGTTGGTCGCACTTTAAAAAGGTTTGGCTTCGATATTCTGGAGAATCGAGTAAAAGTTCCCCGATTGAAATTGAGAAGGTTGGAAGATGAACATATGGAATCACTAGTAAAGTTCAGCTATAATGAACACAAAAGAGAGAAACCTCTGACTCTGGAGTCGATGTCAGCTGAATCACAAATTTTTGACACTCCTGAATTTGCACTCACAAAATCGGATGAAGAGGACATTTATGGTTTTGATATTGTTTAAAATAAAGTATGTGAAAAAATCGGTGATAGTCATTAATTCATTCTTTTTGATTTTTACAGAAGGACTTTTGGAGACGGTCCCACTTGCAAAGGGAAGAGAAAAACTTGCCTTGCCTTATGCACGGCAATGGATGGAGGAATTGGAAAGAATGGGAGGTGAGCGAGAAGAATGGCCTTCATGGTCGGATGTAGTAAATAGTGTGAGAATAAAGGCGCAGGAAAAGCAATCGGTGCCGGGTCCCAGTAGTACAACTCGCAATGCATGGCCAAGTAACGGAGGTTTGAATGAAATCGAAGCAAATCGGAAGGAAGAGCCAATTGCTGGGCCTAGTTTTACAATCCCTTTTGCAAGACAGAGGATTGCGGAACTGGAGCAACAAAACAAACAATTACAGCGTGAGCTGGATCTTAGGCGAGATATGTCTCGTCGCCTGAAGGCAGAGAGGTGTCGAGTGGGTATTCGTTGTCGTACACAAGAGGCAGAAATTTCCAAATTACTTCATTTGCAACAGTATCATGCTTCAAGATCCATTCTCTTCCAAGGTTTATATCAGGAGGAATTGCCGAGAGCTACTGCACTGCTGAGGTTGTAAATAATAATTATTTCAATTGTATGTCATAAAAATTATTAATACCAATTTAATAACATAATGATAAAGCTTTGTGTATAATCTATTTTAAGTATTTTACTATAACAATAATTATAATGTAAGTGTTTTAATATTATAATTACAGAAATAATTTTAGAAGGGTGTGGGTAAATATGTTTACATAGGCTTACGTATTAATACTAATTATAATTAATTAACTACTTAATTGCTATGGTTTATTACTCAATTATGGTATCCAAAATATTCTTATATTTGGATTATACTTATATTCTTCGCGATGTCACTTAGAATTACAATTGTAACAGCATATTTATCATATGCAGTATATACACATTACATTTTGAATAAACCATTGCTAAAAACGGCTGTAACAAAGTAGCGTAGGTAATTTATGAATAATTATGAATAACTGATACTGCATACAATTAGGTTGTAGTGACTCGTTCACTCATAATGTTTTACAGATTAGCATACGTACCGAAAGTTTGAATGAGTATCTTATTTCACGTTCGAATTGCACACACGTTGCCTTGCATTTACGAGCGAAACGAATATTCAACAACAGGGACAGGTATGTTTTACTCATTTCCTAACATACAAGTCTTTGTCTGATGTTTACTATTTCCCGGATGTACATCTCTCCTTGTAGACTCCACACATACAAACATAATAATAACATACCAATAACTTACATTACACACCATCACTAATCTTCTCTATATTTAATACACATGCATTCACTCACTCAGCATAATAATCTGTTTGCGTTTCTCTACACCTGACAACAATAAAGTAGTATTATTTATTCAATAACGTAATTCTAAAGACAATTAATTATAGCCTTAGTTTATACATACAGTGTGTTTTTACAATACGTTTCCTTCTTTACCTTGACATTTCTATACTTTTTTATATCTTGTTATTGTATAGAATAGATTTAACAGTACACTATTGATGATAGAGATGCAACGTATTTTATACAACTAAACGAAAAAGAACACTTCCGAAGCAATAAATACTATTCAAAGAACGATCCGTTTTTTGTAATCTATATAATACTAGCGAGTCTAATCCCTTATTTCGTTCAGTTCCAATGAATCAATTTATTTAAACCACAATTAATTTCCATAACTTCTCATAATTATTTAATTTTACAAACCACTAACGAGCTTCATCACATTTTATTTTCAAACTTAATTTGGTGCAATGAAAATAATTACAGCTAACACTTTGCCACAAGAACTCCTTTACCGTATTGGTAATGTTTCACAATGCATTATTGCATAGATTAAAATTGTTTTACAAACTGGTACCAGTCCTACGCATAGTTATTTGTATTTCACGTGAATTTAGTAATTTTTATGTTTAAATTCAATAATATGTCCTTAATCCCAATGGAAAAACAATAACTCAAGGAAATGTGGTGTAACTCTCATGTTTTTTCTAAGTAATGTTGAATATTTCCTTGTTCTTTTGACCATCCATACACAATCTAGTAAATAAACAAAGGAAGTCGAAAAGGTGAGAGGGGAGAGCTAGGCTAAAACTTCCAAGGATCATTGCAGTAATTAATCTGTCTAAATTTAAACAGGTAATAGTAATCTTCATAAACAGTAACATTATATCATTACTTATTCAAGAATAATAACTCTCTACATTGAGCTCACGAGTAAAGAACTAAATAACCATTACATTACATTATATATTAATGTTGTGCTTTGTGAGAATTGTTTTATTTCATCGCCCGCTTCCAAGTTAAACTAATTAGTATTAGCAATTTGATTTATGTTCTACTAATTAATACTAGCCTAGTGAATCATCATAATAAAATTACTACTTTCTTACAATAAAGCAAACATTCTAATCTCAAAATTATCATGCCAATAATAAAGAGCGAACTAAAAGAATATCTCTATTGAATTGCATCAGCCCTTTGAAACCCTTTCGGAAAATTACACCTTTTGTGTAATTTTCCGTGTTGAGGAAAAACTCTTCCATGCAATTGACACGAGGTAAATTAAAATAATTGTAAGCTAGCATTTCTCTTTTTTTAAATCATTATCTTTACACAAAATGTAATAAGATTGACAATTTTTTCTTGCTGTGGTTTATACATCTGTCTGTCTCTTACGTGAAAATTTCTCGGGTGGCTTGAGATCTCAATAATCATGCAAAAAAATATACACAACCTGATTGTTGACTCACTAACGACTTTTAGATAACTGATAACGTGATAAATTGAAATCAAATTGAAAAATCAACAATAGATTTGTGTACCTAGTAAATAATCCGTCAAAGTGGGCCTATATATAATAATGAGAGTGAAATTGTCTAAACGAATTTAACGAATGATAAAGAATTTTTTCTTGTAATATAATAAGTATGAATCTTCAATTGGCAATGAAAAATTTTACGGGTCAGTACCTCATAAATAACAAATACATATAATCATAATAGAATAATAGAATAGATTCCTAGCTAATTTCGCTAGTGTACTGATTAGACGCATGGAAATTCTGAATTATATGATTTTGTAGAAAAAGGATCACGAGACGCCTATCACAGGCGGGTGGAAGTGGAGTTCCAGTTTCCGAAGCAGATGTTCTGATTTATTTCATTTGCGATCTCATCATTACATTTTATCTCTAAACGACCCTCAGAAAGTTGGAACGAGTTACCGATTTAATGAACGGATAGACAGACAGCCAGACTCTTTACTCTAAGTATTTACGTAAAGACAAAACAAGCGATAAAGCAAACATTTCTGGGTTGATAATGTAATTCTAAAATACCATTCCAAAATAGAGCTATATATCGTATTGTTTGTGTTACCATATGATGTGATAATGCTTATATGACTATTCAAGAAATCGTTGACCTTGAAAGCCGCAATCTGATAAACATCATGATTATTCGCAATATTATGATAAATAATACCAAGTAAACTAGAGTTAATTCAGACCACGTTCGTTAAAGTTTCCTAGCCAGAAAAAAAGATGTATACAGAAAAACCTAGAAAATGGCTATAATAATCTATTTACACAACAATTCTAATTCTCCCTCAATAATTGAAATGGAAGCCATAGTTTTCGGCATTGTAGGTTTCTCAGTAAGTATTTAAGTACGGATATTGACAATTATATTCTTGTCAGTTATTTTGGTTAATCTAATTTAATTTAATACTGTTTTAATACACAGGGAATCATGAAAGTGGGTTAATTTTCAACTACAGCTATTTCACTAGGTGTGTTGCAATTCATTTATTTTGTAATTTGGCAGATATTACTTAAAATTCGTAGATGAGACAGTACAACATGTATCTGTCATAATCCGAACTAACAATAATCCTACACCTATTCGGCCAAACTCAAGTAATATAATAAATTAAATATCCTTATCCATAGAGACTCAACTCACATTACAAATGTGATATAATTTTGAAATTTTTATTGACTGAATTAGATGGAACGGCCGTTCAATAGTTGGTTCAGGAACAGAGAGACCCTGTTTGGTGTGTATCCAGATGATCATCTTCCCAACTATTACGAAATTATGAATTCAAAAGTCCACCCCGTATAGCATTAAAGACTTTTGATGAATAGATGTATAAGAGTTTCGCATTTTGTATAATATGACGATTGTATTAAAAGTGTCAGTGACGAGTCCAACAGATGCATTTCCACAGATCTGGGTGTTGAATTGAGAAGAAAATAAATAGTTGTTAAATAGTAGGTGCAACCATATAATGTACTTACATTGTACTCAGGGATTGTGATTGGAAAAAGAAATAAACTTTTAATCATTTTTTGTGTCGTGTCATTTAGTATGGATGATTCATTTCGATTTTTAGAAAATAGTAAGCCATGTGGGAAGTATATAGTTAGCTTTATCATTTATCGCAGGCTAGAGCCCAAAATCGATGAAGGTCAACACGACAGTACATTGTTCGTTGTTCTGACTGGCGGCACCGCTTATTTTTTATCTGCGCTTTTAGCTATATCATATTAATATTTTATAACAGTCACGGCGACATAGTGTGAGTCTCTAGTCTAGGGCGTTGTTGAAACTGAGATCTCAATAATCATTTCATTTTCATCTTTACTACTACTAGTATATATTATAATTACATATAGGTAGCTTGTTCTGCAATGTATTGCGTCCTCTGGTCTTTTACATGCAAGTTGAATGGATGCTGTAAACTCGTCAAACTGGTAAGGGAAAATGTCAACTGTAGTAGTCCTTTGAGATGCCTGCTGTTAAAAAGTTGCAATCATTGCTCTCTCTTCTCTTTCCTCAACAATTCTTTATTGTGGTTAATAGGTCAGGTTTATGCAGAAAGGTCGTTGAATAGCCGCAGCTGTCATGTGCAAAAATAAGAAACAAAGAATTGTAGACTGCTTTACGTTAAACCAAAAACTTTGAGAATATAATCGGTCAGCAAAGTCCCTGTAATCTTAGTCATCTAAAGGTGTTTATAAAAATTCGAATAATCAGATTTAATTTCTGGAATTGAGGTTTCAATAGAAAACCAGTCCGGTTTTATACCTCTCCGTTCATGTCGTTGAAATTAGTATTTACCAACAGAAATCCTTGTTTTGCATTGTTTTTTCGGTAGCACAGAATGAGCCACAATCGAAAACAGTGAGAATCAAAAATATTTTTCAGCAGAATTTGATTCAGTGCATTTAAATTCATATTGTATGAATGAACTCTCCAATAGGTACTTGTAACACCAACTATGAGCTAAAAGATTTAATATTAGCAATTCATGCAGGGAAACATGCTCTATTTACATTAACAATCATGAAATCCAAGTTGTACATACTTAGGTGCATCAACAACTCTGTTTTCTGGCACTTATTGCATTGTTAATTATTTTAACTTGTAATTTCCGAAGGTATAGAGAAATATGACGTCTAAAAATTAAAACGGAATTATCACGGCGTGTATATCCTGCTCTGTCCAGCCAGTGCAATCGTTAATTACAAAATTATACGTTTGGATGCAATAAACTTACTTTTCTTTCAAGGCAATCTGTGTATCTTAATCCTATTAATTTCTATCTGTATAATTCGTTGCATTTATTACGCACAACTGGTAGGGCACCAAAAGGAAAATCCTGGGCTGAAAGAAGATTTCATTTTTTTTAAAAGTGTTGCTATGCACACATTGCAATATTGCAAATCTGGGAAAGGAAATATGTCAGTAGCATGCTCCCAGAATGAAAAATTTGCAGCTTTGCAGAAACAATTTCTATTGGGGGCGGACTTATATAAAAATGCAGCCTCTTCAATAATAGTATTCAATTGGAATCAACTAAACTGTACTGAACTCTTTATTTTCACCTGACTTTAGTAATTACTCTCCTCAAAAGTTTTGTAATTTCTGCTGTTAGACATTTGGTAAGTGTGGGGTCGGACATGCTATGATTATCTCTTGTAATTAATCCAAAGTAAAATGTTTATGGCTTAATATTGTCATTTAGAAATAGTGAGAAGATTCTCTCGATTATTATCGTGCTGTTAAAGATAAATGAATGTTGTCCGACTGCAAAGTGCATTGTAAATAGTAATAAAGGATGGTGCACTACAATTTCATTCGCAGTTTACGAGTCTCTGCACAATGCACCATGTGTAATCTGATAGGTATATTATTATTATAAGAGCATATATTATATATACAAAGTATTAAATAAACGCAGGATTGAACGTGGCATTCTTATAGAAAATCTGATGACATTGCAAAGCCAACATATTTACATGCCAAAGTGAAGTCACTATCACAATTGTAATCGTCTGTGGCAATTCAATTCATTGAAGCCATTGGCTTGCATTTTACAATTCAGTAGCTGTTCTAATCCGATGGTAAAATGTAAAAGTTTGTTCGTCATATACAGAAATGTGAACAAATGCACAGAACGAATCGAATGTGAAGTAAAATGATTTTAGTGAGTCGTGAGATCATTTGTAGGTTAAAGATACGTACAAACGTACACAGTCTAGAAGGCAATAATATTAGTAAGGAAGATATCTAAATGATTGACCTATCCAAATACAAACATAAAAATTATTAGTACAAACTTTCCAATGAAATATTTGCAAAGGAACTTTATCCTCATTAAATAGGGAAAAGCGATGTAGACAACGACTATTTGCACACAAAACAGAAATTTGAAATCCATTATCCTGCACAATACTGAATTGATGACAACAGCTCCAACTGTGAGAATAGTCTCTGTTACTTTCATGTTATGCCAGTATTGGATCCTGAAAGATCATATTAATTACAATTGGTATCACTTGTATTCTGAATTTGGTATTTTATGTTTACAAAGACAAAAGCAGAAATATTTTAGTATCTGCTTAATTTTTTAATAATATTTGAATAATATGGTGAATAATATTTGAGATCCGTAATCATTATTAGTCGGGAAATGTAACATGGATTGTTAAAATGTGCTGAAGTAAGGAATAATAATGAAAATGAATTCTGCAGAGTTTAGATGAAGAAAGTTTTAAACACAAGAGGCATACAATAGGATGTAATAGGTCCCATTTAATTTTCATAGATGGTCAAAAAAAAAATACTTGCATTTCAAATACAATTTGTATTCTGTACTTTTAGAAGTAACAAAATTGCATCTTGTATCCTAAAGGCTTCTTTTACCCCTTCAAAACACAAAACATATTCTATCCAGTTAATTAGAGTGTTTAGCATAAGATGTACATTATTAATGCGATTTCTTTAAACGAAAAAACTTTACAAACTTAGTTCAAACAGCTCCTTTGTTGTCACTTCACTATTCGAAAATATTATGGACATAATTTCAGGCATGTTTGGATATTGATATTAAATAATAAAATTATTATGTTCCCTAAATGCCAACACCTCAATACGGCCTTGATGGATACCTACTGTATAGTCAGAAAATCCGACGAAACTGGGGGCAAAAGTGTTAATATGAAATGATTTTGTTGATGATGAGATTTTCAAATTCAACGATGTAAAATGTTAACTAATTTTAAATAAATATTTATAATTTCAATATCGGAACAATGATGATATAACAAAAGAGTTAAAGTTCCAATGCAGAATTTTATTGCATCTTGAAGAAAAGTTTTTAGGGGTAAGAGATGATGTTATGGCGAAGGTAACCACAACCTTATCGCCTTAACTGGTTAACTAAACGCTCGCCTCCAACTGTTGTATTGCTTTGTGCATTGTTTAGTTCTGTTTATTTCAATTTTTTAATTGACTAAAGGAATGAGTATTCACAAGTACACTTTGAGACATACTTGTGGTAGTACTAATCCTATTATAATTATATTTATTGCTAATACAATTTCTGTATGTAAGAAGAGAAACATGTTTAATTTCACTAGTTTCCTGTTGTCTTAAGTAACCAATTAATTGCAAGAGGATGAGCAAGAGAAGTGGCCTTATGCTAATTGATGCAAAGGTCCAGCAAATTATGTGTTTAAAAATTGTTAGTATTCGCATAGTTATTGTAAGCAGGGGATAATTATCTCTGTACACTTTTATTATAGTGTTCTAGGAGTGTTATAGGTACCTAAAATGATATTCTGATGTAGTCTTATTTATAATAGAGTAAATTACGCATGTAAATAGCTTGGGGCCGAAAAGGATGTTAAATAGCTGGGGAATGTATAAGGAATAGGACGCCATACTGGTGAGAAAGGCCAAGTCAAACTAAAGTAGCCAGGAACTGGAACAATGAGTGAAACAGAGGCAGTTGCGTTCATTCAGCAATATATATATATATAGGGGTCCTTAAAGACTGTAAAACGTTAATAGAAAAAACTTGTATTACATTAGATTACTCACATATACTGATTCTATAATATTAGAGACTAGGATTCTATTTCTCACAAGTCATACACGGTACTGGATACTCAATTCAGGTTTTCTCTTATTTCCCTCACTCGATTCAGACTCATTCTATATAACTAAACCACTAACGAAAACATTTGCTCTTTGCCACAAGGAATTGAGCATTTCATCTGAATCATATCGTCCAGTTCTCTTGTCAGCATTTCTATACGTATATCACTATATTTCTTTGGCATATTTAATACCCTAACTCTCAGTAATACGTAATGCGAACAGAGCGTAGAAATGTGAAATCAAAACTGAAAATTCTGATATACAGTATGTAAATTGCCGATTAAAATTGCTTCGTTCAATATCTAGACGTGGGAAACGAAATCAAAGATACTCTAACATATACTTAATTAATATATTAACCTGAATAGCTATGAAGGGAATTCACATTTAATTTGATGACAGGTGTATTATTTATGTGTGGTTGGTTATTTTGAAAAGAAAACACTTGTTTTAACTCATTCAATCACTTACGAGTAGATCATGGGGATGATTTTTTGTCATGAACACACTGTACATAGCTTAGATTGATGAATCAAAAATTTTATAACTTTTGTGAGAATGGAAAATAGGTTAACCGTGCGATGTGTAATTTGAAAATTCCCTCTTGTCCGTTAGGTTTTAAACAGAGACTGCACGTTTTGTAGATACACTTAGTGAGTACTACATGCAATATTTAAGTTAAGTTTGTTTCGTGTAGATTTTAGATGGAAATTATGTGACACTAGTGACACATGAATAAAGTTATTTATTTTTCGCCGTTAGTATGTAACATAATGTACTTTAATGTTTTTTCTAATCTCGTAGTGTATCCAAATAAAAACAAAACCTACATGACATAATTGTGTATTATATAAAATAGGGAAAATAAATATTTTAATTGTTCTTATAGTGAATATATATTATAGGTGAGGCGTTCAAAAATATATACTATGTAATTAATAGTTGTATAATAATGCTGCTAAAACTGTTTTGTTAATTCTGTTTATTTTAATCCTGTATCTTAATATAAGTTTTCTTTAGCTCCATTCGGTAATAATATGATAATAAGTTGTTTCATATACCTGTGTATTTCGTAATTTATTAAATCCCGATATTCCTCGCAGCAGGTGAAATATAAATATCAACGGTAGAAATGGAAAATCATTTTGAACTTCAGTTGAACGTAGTAAGAAGTATTGAAAAATGATGAATTACGATTAAATAAAATTCAGATGAGTCTGCAGAAGTTGAAAAGGAAAAGGCCTAATGTTATGAGACATGACAATATTGGGCTGATTCCAATTGACTCATTTGTGGTCATCAAGATGTAAACCACAGATTTATAAATCGTACTTAATTTAAGCTTAGGCTCAAACAACCGTAAAGGTATCACTGCTATTCTCTCAATAATAAACCCATAATAAATAATATCATTACAACTTGCTATAATTTATATTATGGCTGCGCATAGTTCTTTAAATGCAAAATTTTTAGTACTATCCCAAGTACTATCCCAAAAAATGGAAAACCTGAAAAATAAATTCACATTTCCTAGCAAAGATGATCTGAATGGGGCGTTACAAGCATTATTAAGATTAAAAAACTTTTATCAGCTGAAGTTTAACAGTATTTATCGTCAGGAATTATATATGAACATATCAATGCTAGACTTTTAACATGTAATTTAACTTGCTTGTTTTCCAAAGCTTACATTTGAATATAGTGCAATATAAAACTTCTATAAATATTATATAAATTCATACGCGATCAAGAAAATTTATATCATAAAAATGTGATGCACAGTATATACTCTATAAGACTTTTGCCTTGATTAATAGGTTTGGAATTGTAGGCACTTAATTTCATTCGTGATCCTTAAAACTACAAAAATTATACATTGCATTTAGATATTTTATAATGTATGATGTACGTGTACTGCGGATGATTGATTTGAAATTGGACGACGGGACTATAAATCCGAAAAATTGAAAGGATTATGTCAGTGAAATTCATAGCAGTATTTTTGCCTTGCAGTCTTTTGCATCAAGACGTTCAGTTTAATATTTTTCTTTTGGTTTTACGACAATTTTTGTTAATTTCTGAAATTAACACTGCTTTTATAAACTGAAAAGTTGTATATTATATTAGTTGTATTTTTTGAAATCGCAGCTATTCCTACGTAAGTGGATAATAATGGCCACGCACGTGAATAAACGTAAATTGAATTAAGACAAAAAGGAAATCCTAAAATATTTATAGAGGAGAATTAAGAGAGGTGAGAGAAAAATTTGGAGTTGACCTATCAAGGAAATGCAGATGTACCCTGTTGGTTTTATCTGTAGCCTGAGTCAAGATGTAATATTTCTAATGAAGGTTCAGAGTCAACCGAAAAGCTGATAGTTGGCTACAAATAATTAGGTATTTATATGCTAATGTCAAATGACACAAACAGGTTTGGTGGAGCTGTCAAGTACCCATTGTCCCTGAATATCACTCTGTATATTATCATTCCTCAATTGTGAGATGAGTTGATATCTTCGTCACAACTTTATGTAGTGATTGTTTCCGATTTGCAAGAGTCAGTTCTCCTTGACTTAACTTAAAATAAATTACTCTTTGAGTTTCGTTGTATTTAGTTCGAAAATGGCTGGCAAATATGCTACTTGGTACAAATGTGCGTTTTGCACTCGTGTGTTTTTACAACATCAGCAGTTGATAGGACATAAAAAATCAAACCATCCTGAAGATTGGAGACAAACTCAGGAATTAAGCAGGTCAGTAAAAATTTTGTCATTATTCATTTTTTATAGAATATAAATGGCATTAATCAAATGTGTAAAATGATCTAAGTAGTATATGGTAAAAATAAAAGTGCTTTTAAAGAATGGATTCTGATTTTTTTTTTTTTAAAAATGTTATTTTGATTTGGACAGGGATGAAAAATTTTCCGCAGTGAGAATTCTTATGTTCAGCAGCGATGAATTAAATGAAATGATTTCACTGTCTCAACCGCTGGAAGAATCGGAAAAAGTTTCTGGCCATTCTACAACTGCTAGACCTTTTCAGTGTGAGCGATGCACGAAGCGATTTTTGTCTAAATGGGGTTTAGACATTCATCAACTGGGACATTATAAAAATGACAATTAACATGTGATATAAAAATTATATCACATGTTAATTGTATCTAAATACATATTTTATTGTTAAAAATTAATTGTATTCATAAATTACCTTAATAATTTGAATTAACAAAATTGTATAATAAATACTTTAATATTTCCAACTAAAAGTGACCGTAAAATCAAATTTTTATTAATAATATTGCGTCTGATTATTATTTAAAGATTGAGTTTACTAAAATCGTAGAATAAATAAAATCTCCACTACAAAACAACTGTTTCGTTCTATTCATTTGAAAATCGTTGCATTTCTACTCTTCGCAAAGACATAGAGTACAGGGCATTTTTATATAAAGATTTCAAGACACAATAGGCAGCTTGACCATCAACAGACAAATCTTACTATAAATAAAATGATGAGGCTGCGAAAGTGGATAGTAGTTCGATAGTATATGCAATATATAACCAATAAAATATGGGATGCGAAAAAAAACTATGCTTTTGGTAATTGACAGTGTATAAAGCTGTGAGATATTGTATATCGACAAATATTGATTTTTTTTATAAATGTGTTAGCACTTTTACTCTGCTTATTATGACGTAACAGCCCTATCGTACACTTTACTGCTTTTTGCTAGACAGCAGCGAGTGAGTAGAAGAGGGGAATGTGTCCAGTCAGAAAAGTTAATAAATTACTTTGTAGTTTTGCCTCATAAAAGTTCTGTGCATATATCGTATTTCATTTCCTATTACTTCTTTTAAGTGTGTAAATCTAGAATAGACAATGCTAAATATATTCAAATGCAATTATTCTTAATTATGAATGCAACGACAATGTAATATGATTTTTGCTGTTTTGTACGAATACTATTCATTGCCTAACTAAAATATTACCTTTCTACTTAAATATTATCTTACCTTAAATAATTTCTAAATCTAATTCGCGATTTAATGCAAGGTAATACTATTTTATTAAGTAAAAAAATCCTTCATAAAACTTTAAGTAAATAAGTGAAAATTATTTCGTAGTTTATAGAGGTCGGACTGTTCCCAACTATATTTAGATGGAACGGAGGTAAAAGAGCTCTCCGCTGTAAGTCATACAACTTCTCTTCTGCTATTTGGACAAATTTTCTAAAACTACTCGCCTGAATATGTAAAAGAATTAACTATTTAGTGTTTTTATAATATTTTTGCATTTTTTATTTTTCTTTTGGGTATTTTTATAATTTTTTTTTGTTTGAAATTTTTTATAGTTTTAAGATTGTGGTAATTTATTTCCTAATAATAAGTGCTACTTAACTAATACTGTATCTGCTTAATTTATTTAATAATTACACAATTATGTTATGCAAAACCAGTTATTAGATGAGGATTTTTCTAAATTCCATTACAACTATAATGGCAGAGCGTACCGGATTTTCCAATTGCGCATTTTGGATAAAATACCGGTCTGTAAATAATTTTATAAATATTGGATCCATATTTATGGTACTCTCCCCGAGAGTAACTGCTTCCTTTTGTCTAACAGATTTAGAAAATCAGCTAACTGTGTCATTGTATCAATGCCTGCAGTAGTAACTTGGAAGCAGACATTTTCTCCTATGCCTTGCAGTATATTATTAATTCTGTCTTTGTCTTCCATTGTTTTTGAAATCTGAAGATTATAGCTATCTATAAATATCATGTAATTAGTATAAGACTGATCCGATCTTAGCTGAAATGTATCAATTTGTCGTTGAATTGCTCTGGGATCTAGATTGTTCCCACAAGCTTTAAGAAAAGCTTTTTGTAAATTTTTCCATTCTGGCGGATCGTCTGTGAGGTTTTCCCAGTCATTTTTAAATATCAGATACCAACTCAAAGCTGCACCTTTTAAACTAATTGGGAAATGACTAACTTTATCAGTATCTTTCCAATTATTTGCAGTTGCTGCTATTTTATAACTTTCTAACCAATGATAGGCATTTTCCTTTTCTTTTCCATAAAAATCTGGAGGGCGAATATAACTTTTACTAGGGCGTGGCGCTCTTTCAGTGGGAGCTTCCTCGGCAGAAGACATATTTTCTCTTGAAAAAACCCAACATGAATCTAATTACCCCTATAGGATTTCTGTCTTTGGTCTAGAATAATAAAAATGCGAAAATTCTCAAAATTCTTACCGGGGATAGTATAGTATTTTTGTCAAAGTGGCCAACTTTAGCAAAAATTGAGACGGAAATGATTCCTATAGGTTTTATAATTTATGGTTCTATCTTTTCTCTTTTTTTCCTATTAACTTCTCGTTGACGGTCTGGTTGGGAAAATAATCGATGGTACTATTGATTTAGCTAAGTCTATCGCTGATTCTCCAAAAGAGTGATAAATGTGAATGAATAGGTAGGTGAAAAATGGCTGTCACTAAAATAACGGCTATCGATGTTTAAGAACACATAGTGTCTGTCTAATGGGGAAATATGAGACCATATCTATCTAATGAGCAAATAAATCACTTTTGACAAATCGAGGGGCACAAGCATACAAATAGGGTATTGCCTTGCAAATTCGAAATTGTCACATGAAAACAGTGTAAAAATCATAAAAATTGAAAAATTAAGTTGTGAGAGGTTATAGATCGTTGAGCACTCTCCACCAATATGTTGAACCCGCCCCCAGAGGGGAAGTTCGGGGATGTAAAATAAAGTAAAAGTAAGTTTGTAGTAAAGAATATAAAT
>JAAAYG020030196.1:0-15639 GCA_009936455.2 Tomocerus minor
AATTCCTTTTCGACATCATTCTTGTTTTTTAAATTTCGATTTTTAAGAAATCCACTCAAAGCACTAAAACTACCTGGTAGATTAGCTTTGGTATACTTTGCTTTGATGGTACTCATTATAAGAAAGAGAATTTTTACATCCCTGCATTAAAAATTAATAGCTAGTTTCTGAATAGTACATTGTATACTGCTCTACTTATATGTGTCCAAAGTAAGTTGTAAACTTGCGAAAGACAAAATAGAACATACAAAGATATCGTGGAAATGTTAATCAAAAGAAGTTTGTAATATATTGAGTTTATTTTGTAGTTAATTTCTTTTCGTAAATTAATAATTGTATTAAGAATGACATGATCGTATAAAAGCCGAGAATTCCTATGAAGTAAAGTCTTACATTGATTTAACTCCGTTACCTTTTTAAAAATTAGAAACCGATATGGGGATGATTCGTTTTTACTTATACAGGCAATATTAAATGTGCTGTTTGTAGAAAGTCCAAAAATTACAAAATTACAATTAGTTTTTAGACAATTTTCACATTGATTTTTCAAATTTTTTGTTGGAGTTTGTAATGCAAATGCAGTGGAAACCAACGCTGAAATAAAAATTACATTAATTCGATACATGTTTACACTTTGAATGTTAGATTGGGAATGCATTCAATTCTAACAGTGGAGCAACATAAATAAAGAAAAATCGTGGTAAATACACATACCATTACATAAATTGTTATTCTAAAAATGCACATAATACTCCGGGTAACAAAGTCTTCAGTTGAAAAGTATAGATCTATTGAGTTCATTTGACGGAGTTACATCTGTCTTTTTTTTAAATGTAAAAGTACTACAACGTTTTCAAAATTATTATATAAAACCTGATTTGAATCAGATAAAAGTTCTATAGTCACGTGATCTGTGGTATTATTTGTTACAGGAAAGTAATAAATCGGAGAAAATACAAAATGTTTTAAAGAATCATTAAATAAAGTAGATGGTAATAATCTTACAATGCTACTCGACATATTTACAGTTGACATTCCATCAACTAAATTACAAGTTATACTTACAGTGTCTCCACATTTCTTTCCCATTTTCAAATGTTTATCGTGGTGTGTATATTTATATCCATGTTGACTGTTAAAATAATTGCAAAGGCTGGAAGGTAATTCTAGTTCATAAGTGCCAGGAATCTTTAACTCTAACTCCCCATGTTGATCTACATATATCCATCTATCCTTTCCTAAGGCTTCATTTAAAACTTTTAAAACAGAATCGAGTTTGCTATCTTTTGGATCGAGAATTGGAAACCGTACGTTTCGTACCGTGCTATTTACAATCTGTACATTATAATTTTGTTTCTGTTTCAATTGGTGATATAAGAAAGGTTCAGTCATTGCTCCACTGTGCGTTCCAGTTTTAAACGAAGTGTTTGAAAATCCAAAAGATGTAGAGAGATCCTTTGGAATTTCTATAGTAACATCTCCACTTTTATCAGTTACATTCAGTGCTAACTCATATTTTGTATTATTATACAAAATGAATCTTATATCTATATCAATATTTTTAAAGTTTTCATTTATTTCATCCACAAAAACTTCCCATGTGCTGGATTTTTTGACACTGAAAAATTTTATTTCATCAGTCTCTAATTTCACTTTAAAATCATATTCGATTGATGTGCAGGGCTCTAAATCATCAACAAAAGATTTGGAATGATAATTTTGAAAGTCTTTTAATGAAATAAGGAGTGATGACTGCAATCCAAGTTTGTGAGCAAGTTTTTCATCAATATATAATTTTAAATTGGAATGCATACAAATGCATATACTTTGAGGTCTCTCTTCTAACGAGAACTCTACTTTAATATTTTTCTTTTTGAAGAAAGCATTTAATTCTTTGACAAAAAGCTCAGGTGTGCTTGATACTTTATGAAAAGGTAATCTAGTGCCAGAATACACAGCAGGCTTTCCTAATATAGTTGTGAATGGACTTTCACTGTGGTAAAAATTATAATGTTGTTCAGGTAGCATTTTCAATTCTGATAAATTAATTACATCAATAGCGAAATGCCTACCTTTTGTGTATATTTGTTCCTTAAAAGATAGAATTGTTTTAAATTGTTTTGGAATGGAAATAAAAACATCTTCCAAAACATCCATTATAATTCTATTGCATGAATACCTATTTTTTACAGTGAAATTTAATGGTACAGCTGGTACCATGTCGCTTAAACGTTTGTTCAACTCACCGAGACAATTATCAAGATTTATGTCCCGTATTGAATGATTACATTCATTTCTGGTTGTAAAACTTCCGTTTAAAATTTTATCATCGTTGTCCCTAAACACAATGTTGGGATTTTGATTGATAAAAATTTCAGAAACACCTACATCCCACGTTTGATCTACGTTCACATCCGACTTAAAATTGTTTGTGAAACTTGCAGGTGTATTTTTCGAATATTCATTAGTATTCAGACGAGAGTCAAGTTGTAAATAAAATTCTTGCTTAGCCATTGCGATGTTGTTTGTTCCAAGGCTAGATACAAAATGTCCACTACTTGGAAAAGAGCATATTATAAGTATGACTGGTAAAGGTTTTGAGGTGGGTCAATGCTAGGGTGACCAAACGGAAGGCTATTTATGGAGTCTAATTGGTATCTCTTGGTGTCGATAGGAGTAAAACTTAATTTCGTTCCTGATTTAGTATATAATTTATAATCCTCGGATCGTATATAATTCACTGGTAAGCGAATTAACTCATCATTTAACAAAATTCTTTTGTACGTGTCATGCTTTACATTCCTTAAAGTTGCATAAGGAACACCAGCACAACGAATTTCATTGATTTTAGAATCTCTCTCATTTTTATCGGATTGGGGCATGTAATTTTTCACAAATTTTAAAAATGAATACGATTTTGGCTTTATTCCGGCAAACTCCAAAATATTAAAACATTCGATTTTTAGTAGCCCTGGAATACCTTTCTTATCTGCTGAATATAAAGGGTTGGTTAATTCTAAGTTTGAAAAATCGTACATATGTGCTAATTCTTTCATATCCTCCATGTATGTGTTATTTGGATCCCTCACGCTAAATATAATACTATCGGTGTCTGTGTACAAAAGCGTGCAGTTAGGCCAAAACATTGGTTTTATTCCTTTCATAAATAAAGGTCCAGGGTGTGTGGATCCATACACCGTTTCGAAAAGACGCTTCTTACTTAGTTCAAGGACAACAAATCCAATAATTGGCACTTTGTCCATTATCACTTTCAATTTTTTCATTTCAATTACGCTAACATTGTTAGCTACTTTAATTATATTTACAAAGTTCGATTTTGCAACATATTTTTGACAGTCATTTTTTGAAGTGCAAACAAAAAGATCACTGCTTTCACGATACCGTTGAAGACACTTGCCGTAGCATACATTAGTGTAAGCTTTCATTGCATTTTTCACTGCTAAGGAAGTAGCATTTTTTCGGATCTCTACATTTTTATTCACATATGTTTTCATGAATGGCTCCTCTATAAAACGAATCCCTCTGTACCTTTTACCTACGCGAACGCCGAGAGAAATCCAATACTGTAATGTCTTGTAATAAGACGTGTACTTCTTCTTGGATTCCACCGTTAGAAGCAACTTCTTAGACCCTAATGGGTTGATAATATCTTTTTTCATTTTCCTGATATTTTGTTTTTGGTAGGGAGATAATTCTTCGTACTGCACTTTTCTACAAATGGGTAGGAGTGGGAAGTCCTTTGTATACTCAATAAGTGACTCAGGGTAATATAGATCCGTTTCAAACACCCAACCTACCCCTGTGTCATGAGGTAAACGTTCAATATTTATAGTTTGAAGTTCGTCTTTATTAATCCATTCAAAACCACCAATTGGCAAATAGTCCGAAAGAGAAAATGCATAGAGACTGTTCAAATCTGCATATTGGATGTGAATGCGCTCTTTTGTGGAATCATAGTTCTCCACAAGTTCATTATTAGCTATCTCCAATCTTTTATTTAAGCTTACCACTCCACCTCTTATGCTGGACTCAATCATGTGCAGCATATTCACATCTTTAAGAATTTCCAATTCTACTCCAGTTTCATGAAGCATACATGCCCAGGAGTGTCCTGGAGCAGACCAAAAATTGAATGGTTCTAATGTATGAGTATCCATAATATTTTTTCGAAAATGAATCATAACTTCTGAAAGAAGTAATACGTCACATTTAAGGTACAAAAGAAGGTAGTCTTTAAATGTATTACATTTGAAACTGTCCCACATGTTTGTCGCGAATTTATATTCCTCTGTGCTAATATGTTGCTGTCGAATTTGCGAATAAAAAGATTCGATTGGAGGTAATTGTTTCTCATCGAGAACTTCAATTCCCGAAAAGTACTCGTAAGGAAAAACTCCTTTCTGCATTAATAGCGTGAGCTTTTGCTCATCCATTATTTCTGAAAATCCACTGCGTAAAATGTCAAAATTTACTTTGTCAATTTTCAAAGTCTCAACTAGCGCATCCAGACTACTGTTTACAAAATTCATAGAGTCCAGAAATTTAATCTTTTTATCTAATACCATTCCCATAAAATGTTGAGTGTTTTTAGGAATAATTTTTACTGTGTCTGGTGCAAAGTGTTCGAGACTTTGCATTACTAACGCCAAATCGTATCCTGTCGCATTATGTGCAATTAGCGGGATAAATGGTTTCTGTTTGGCTTGCAAATTACAAAACAAGTGACAGGAACCGGATCGAAACGGAAGTCCAAGAATATGTTGATGATGGTACACTTTGTAATTTTCCTCTGTAAAAGTTTTACCGCAAATACAGCATAAATCCGCATTTACATATGCTTCATATTCTTCTTTTGTTAGTGGGTATTGTTTGTTAACTTTCAACTTTTCAAGTAGTACGTTGCAAATACTTACGACTACAGATATAAAATGCTCCAACGCATCGCTACCACAGTAACTGTGATACGTAAGTAATTTATTATTTGGACCGAGCACTGATAACCCATATGCAACTGGAATATGAATTGCCTCGTAACTCATTTGACTTGTACTGGTACTTTCTTCAGGTCTCTCACACGTGGACTTTTTCTTTAGGTAGCACTCAAAATCATAGAATAAGACATATGGGATTGGTAGAGTATGTTCCCCGTAATTGCAGGAGATTTTGTCATATTCAGGGAATGTTAAAACTTGACTTCCTAGCTTAACACAATTAGCGTGATGCTCTAGCATTTCACTTTTAGAAATAAACTTTGACAAACATGAAGGACAAAAAAAGTGTGAGTTTTTTCCACCAATAAATTTAGAAAAATCCGTAATTGGCACAAAATGTTTTAAATAAGGTGTTTCTGTATCTTGAACATACAAATCCAAATGACATTCGCTGTACACTTTTGAAAGCCTCATTGGTACAATTTCTTTTCCTTCGTGAGTGAAGCAATTAATTGAAATTAGGTTATCTTTTTCAAAAGTATCAATATCTTTAAGTGATATTGGAAATTTAATGTTTTTGAAATTCAACATCTGTATAATATCATCATAATTCTTGTGATTTTCTAAGGCGGTATATTTTAATTTTGGAAAATTAGTTGGATATTTGCTATACAAACAAGCCGCAACAGCATACATAAAGCAAGTATTGCCTGTATTCGTCAGTGGGAGTATTCCCCGTACGTACTTCAGTTTCTGCGAACGTAAAACTTTTGAGCGGCGACCTACTTTTAGTGGTACATATTCGGCAATTGTCACATCCAGGGAAATTATCTTGTCGACTGTCCAACCACTACCGTTTTCGTTAAATTGATTTAATTTTTCTATTATTAAATCCAATGAAGAAGTGATAAAGCCGTCAATTTCCTCAGTATTTAAAATTATTTCAAAATTCCCAGTTAAGTTCACGTTTTTGGTAATTTCAGTATTTTCGTCAATAAGTGAAAAATAAATTTCAAGTCTACATTTAAACTGCTTGAAATTAGTTAAAACTTGTTGAAGCAGATCGATTAAATCGGAATCTACAGCTTCGATCAATTCAGAGACAAGGGTTATTACACTTTTCGGTTTGTAGCTATACTTAATAACACTACCTCTGTGTATCCGTGAAACCTCCTTAAATACTGTACTCTTTATAGCATATGTGTTTTCCCCTCTTCCAATTTGGTTGCAAAAGTGTACGGTTAGGGAAGGAAAATGCAGTGTGCAATGTTGACATAAATGTATCTGTTCCATGTGTCTACTCAGTTGATTGTGTTGCCTTGCAGTAAATGCACACAATGTACAATGGAGTGTGTTATTTTTCAGATTATGCAATCTTTTATCCATACTGAGAAAATACTTCCTCCGAGCGCTATAAATAAATTGAAATATTGAAAAATTACACTGTACAATTTATTTTTTTACTGTATTGCTAAATGTACATATACTCCACACAATTATGATTTTTAAGAGTTACCCATTACAAATGTTATAAACATACACAGAATATTAGAGAGCACATCATTTTTACACATCGCGTCAAACACCTTATAACCTTAACCACAGAATGAAGTTTTTTCTATTCCTTAAGATTAAAGGGAGATACTCAATAATATTTGCGCTTAAAGTGAAGCAAGTACATATATATACATTTTTACCTTTACCTGAACAAGCATCTCTAGCAACACTTTCAACGTTCTGAACAGAAGCAGAAAAGATTAATCTGATTATATACACTTACAAAATGCGAAAAATTATATCGGAAAGTTCCCTCTCTACTAACCTCATTTTGTGAACAGACATTGTGATTCTCCTTTCCTGTTCTGTAAATGTAAAGTCTGTAATTTCCAATTGTAAATTTTCGTAACTAAAAAAGTTTCCTTCGAATAACGTTTCAATATCAAAATATTCAGAAAAGCCATGAGAAATTTCTACTTGTTGATCAATTGCTACAGTGTAGTTAAAATTAATACAGTCAAGTATATGACATAGTAATGAATGGAAGTGTATAATATCCTGTGTGGATATTTCTAAAGTTTCACCTTCTGATTTAATAATTATATTTACAATGGTACACATTTCAAAAGTTTTGTTTTATCTAAGATGTTTCAATTGCATCCAATATAGAATGTATTTTTTTAAATTCCTTTTCGATACTTCAATTGGTTCAAGAGTGAACACTTCTGAAATTTTATTAAAATGTTTCAGTAGGGTTTCAACTAGCTGTGGTGATAGGGTTAGTGTATTGCTTTTGTAGATGTCGATTATCTTGATATTGGGAACTGATATTATTTCAGTTGTATTTTCCTGGACTATTTCTAATTTAAACCTATTTGTCTGTAGTCTGTGTATAATATCTGTATTTTTATGCTCACCTCGGTAATATTTTTGCATTCCTATCAACAGCGTAATTATTTGCTTAATGTTGCTACAACTCAATTTGTGGCAGTTGTACTGTTGTAAATGCAACGGTTTGATTTTTACTTTTACTGAAAGTTTGTATTTATATCCCTTATTTTTACATTGCCGAAATTCTGGCCTACCTTTAATTAAAATTGCATATCCATGTACTTTTTTAAAGTAAAATGTTTGGTATGCAAACTTCATGTTTCAAATATACACTCTAACAAGAGCACTCACTCTCTCTCTACAAACAAAACATTTGTTTTGATAAATGCAACACTCTGGACATGAAGTTAAATGAGTGCACAGCTCGTTCATATATTCAGCCTCGTTTACTAAACAGAATTTACATGCAAGTCTGTCAATATCTGTTGGAGTAGAAACTCTTTTTCTAAGTTTACTAAACAAACATCTATTTTCATGAATGCTTTCGAAGAGTACTCTATCAACAATTCTTCTCGGCCATGAGTATGAAAAATTGCAATAAAAACATACAGTTTTTGCATTACTTTTTTGTTGGAAAAAACCTTGTTTTGCTAAATCATATCCTCTTAAATTCAAGGTGCTAAATGATTTTGCTCTAGTGTGTAGTGTAATATATAATGGGTGTGCTATTCCATCTGCTCTTACTAGAATTCTTTCCATTATTTAGATACAAAGATTTTTGCAAGTTGTGCAAGTGTAGAAGCATGTAAGTGTATCGTGTTTGCAAACAGTTTCCTGATCGCAAAAGTAGCAGAAAAGCCCTACGTATAATAAGAATTCACATTGAGGGCATTCCAGTATCTGATAACGGAGCAGATTGTTAAATACACATTCACTGCACATTTTCTATGTAACTATTTACTGTTACTGAACTATCTGTAAATTCCCTTTCTACTCTTCTATATCACAGAAACAAAATACACAATAGTATTTTCCACAAGAACAAAGTAACATAATATCATATTCTATATTACAATTACTACACATGTTTCGGTTGAACTCACTATTAAAAATCATCTACTAATATATTTTTACATTTATATTTACCAGTTACAGTAGTGCTTTGAATATTTTTTCTCGATGTTGAATTTCCAAAATGGGTGTAATTATCGGTGACAATTCTTGAATCCGATTTTTGAAGCGAAGAGAGTTCAACCATTCAACGTTTACATCACTTTCCGACGGTATGTAGTAGAATACTACAACGAGTGGATGGAACTTCACTTTTTTCATTCAAACAAGGGGATGGGTGGAATTCTGGAAAACAATCCGAATATACTTTGCATCATTTACACTGCTTGTACACTTAATACAAGCAAACTCACGCACACATAGTTATGTAAGTGCAATGCACTGTAATCGTCATCGACATTTTATGAGTGTAGTCATGAAAAGTTTTATGAAACTCACTTGCAGTGCATTTGATTGTAGATGTCAAAAAGCTTCGTAATTTGGAGTGGAGATGTAAGCGGAGAGAGAAGAGAAAGAGAAAGTTGCTACAACATCATGAATTCTGAAAAAACAATCACATACATAATCATATTTATCATTACAATTATTTACATTGCTGTGTATAGTACACTCCGATCATTATGTAATAAAATAATGTTATTAAAATGTTGTAAATGAAACTCACTTGTGAATATATGTAACTACTTCTCACTCCTTGGAACTTTATTCACATACTTTGTAATGATGACGGGTATATGATGTGAGTAGAGTATTGGATCAATCTGTATGCACTCTTAATGCAAGTACAAGTAAACGCACGCACTTGCGTTGACACATATATTGTAATGTAACTGCAATGTACTTTAACAATGAAAGTGTGTACTGGGGCACAGGGAGAGAAGAGAGATGCTACAGCATCAATGTGTTCATAATACGCATTCAATCAAATGGAGCCAAATGCATTCATGCACACACTGCAAGTGCGACAATGAAACTGTGTGGCCTTCATTGACCTTTTGTGGGTATTTATACCGACGGGAATGTAGTGTGAAGTAGCTGTATGTGTGCGAAATGCATTGTTCGTTCCTGATTAAGGAAAGGAAGAAAGTCTAAAAGTGGACTCTCCTTTCAATGTAAATCTCCTTTCACAATAAATCTTTCGACCTTGGAATGGGGGAAAGAAAAATGTGTTTGTGCATCAAACAGTTGACCCTGTTAATTGATTTGAGGGTTCAATGCTCTATTTTATGTACTGAATAATTGGTTGTCCCCTCGCTCTCCCTTCTTTGTGCAAAATTGTTAGTGCTTAAGAAGAAATCTGACCTTTCTCTCAACTAAATCAGTTAGGAGTAATGATTGCTCAGATTAAATACTCACCCTCCTTCTTGTATTTACACCAATTATTTAGTGTCATCGAACAAATTGTTGACGATATAAATCTTTTCTTTATCTGTCAGGGAGTCAATTCAACCCTCCTACATTTAGGGTAATATCCCCAATCAAGTAAATAAAGGACCTAAATAGGGAGAAAGAAATTAATTTTTCTCTCTAAATGGCATCGCTTTGACTCTTCGCTTTTGTCCTCTCACAACTCCTAACACCAGTACATTCAATTCTGTAATGTAATGTAAAGACGGAACAATTCTCAGCGTCCATAATATAAAAGGAACAGTGAGAATTCTCCCTCAGTGCGAAAAACGGATTTGAAGGACACGCATTTCAAGATAAAAGATTTTTCGTGAAATTCCCGAGTTGAATGCAGACTAGAAGTGGTCTTTGTTACAGCGCAAGGTACTTATATTTTATGATATTTGAGGTTTCTACTTAGTATTCCCGCATTAAGTGTATATTTTATTCATTACTTATTTTAAACTTTTTTTGTAGTAATCCAATGGAGTCAATGGACGTAGAAGCGAGTGACGTCGAAAGTGTGGTGACTGTCGACATAAATAAAAATTCTGTTCCAGCGCTTTATTCACCAGTTTCTCCAGACACAGTTCAGCGATTCGATTGCCCACCCTCATCTCCGACCTCATCCACTGTTCTGAATTACTCACCGGTACTACCACCCTTTGTCATAGAAGCGGACGGAAGTAAAAGATGGATTACTGATTCACCAACATCTCCAATCGACTTTTCCGTGACAAAAAAAAGAAAGTATGAACCTGCGGAAGGTGTTGATCCTCGTCTATATTATGGAAGACACGCAAACCTACCTACAATACCGGATAAAGACGTTGTCAAAGTATTTCAGCAGATATATGAGCAGGAAAACTTGTTTGAGGATTTAGAAAACCCACTGGAAAAAGTTCATCTCATTGAATGTGTAGGATTTTGTGGAGGTGAGGGTTTGAACTCTCACTGCAACATATTTGAGAAATTATTCCTTCAAGCAGTTGTTGGAATAAAGGAAGGAAAATTCTCCACGCAGCACGCTATGGAGTTTTTCAACAAAACTTTGAGGGAAGGGGAGGCGGCTTTGAACAAATTGAAAAATCTGTAACTTTTTTCTGTAACCTCCCTCACACTTATGACTCCCATAAGAATGATCGTGGAATGCTGATTTTGGTAAAATAATATTAGATAAATTACAGGAAAGCATTTAGTAATAGTATTTAGTAAACAACTTAAATTTAAAAATATAAAATATTGTCTTGTGTTTACTTTATCGGGTCAGAGTTCTTTACTTAAATAATAAGTGGATTTAAAGATAAAGTTGAACAAGGTGATTTCCAACTTTCTAGCAATGGTAGGTACTTAATGCAATAGTTACTGCAATAAAAATAACACACTGTCATTTTAAATAATATTCCATGTCTGTGTATTATTGAAATTATTATGTGAATTGTCGGTTTACAATAATTGTAAGATGCTTCTCAGGTGAAAATAAAACTTTTGTTTAAAAATGTAACTAATTCTGATTAATTTTAACAGTATTTACACTCGCCCCGCGTCATGTTATTAAAATTACCAATTCAGTTAAATAATTCGAATATATTTTTTAAATAATGCACCTCATGTTGGGGGCAAAGTCGTGCATTCGTGCCAATCGTGCACCACTCCCCACCCCTAGGGATTCGTGCCATTTATGGTAGCCATATTTAATAATTAATAATTAATAAAAGCCCCATTTCTTCCATAAATCTAACTACTGTTGGTAGTACTAAATAAAATTGTTAGTGGATATATCTTATACCTTATAGATGCCATTGCTAGTAAATATAAGAGCATGTTTTTTTTAGCAAAATGTGTGAACGTAGTAGCTAAATGATAATACAGTACTATAGTTGAAGAAATGGCATGCATGTGCATGAATGACTTGAGAGCATTTTCTTGAATGGTTATTATAGCAAATATTATGGCAATTAAGATATAGAGTAGGTAATAAGTTACTAAACTTGGTTCTTATAGAGAATAGCTCCTTTACTTTGTGTCATGTCATGACATGAGTCATGTTATCAACAAAAGTTTTGGAAATGCATGCAGTCTAATATTGATTCGGCTCCCACGTAAGGAAAGTTGCACAATTTATGCGGACGTGCGGTTTGAGTGAGAGAGGGGAAAATGGAGTATAGTACAAAGGGAATGGTAGTGTGGAAATAAGTGCCAGTTAGTAGCTACAAGTATACTTAGATTAGAAACAATATTTTCGCTATAATTCTATATGAGAATACATTCGTGTGTCAATGCTTTTGACGAAAGATAAGAGAAAGCTATAGAAAAAATTCATTGGGAATTAAGAAGTCGGTTGCTACGCTCTGGTGGTACGGCTACGGGAGGGAATCGTGAGTAACCGCTATTCCATTAATGGGCCCTGTCTCAGTCACCCTATATAAGCAATTCTCTGTGTCGTCGACGGAGACATGCAATGCAATGCAAGTGTTCCCATCAGTCAAAATAACACAGAACCTTTCTGCCAAATTGCTTTTCGCGAAGCTTGGCTCCAACAATTTTTCCAGCTGCCTTGGCCTTACATTTCTCTGAGCGTATTATGTACATTAAGCGGATTTAGCAGTAGTTATCTGTGCACGTAAATACAAAAGTGTCTTTATAGTGGGGAGAGGCACATTTAGTTGATTCTGACTCTGACTGACTGAACTCGTGCTCATGCCAAAGTCAAATTGTCAAAAAGAACTTCTTTCATGTTGACAGCAAGGACAGGGGAGTAAATAAAGTGCATGCTTTCTACCAAATGTGCACATGGGTACACACAGCGACGTAGTGCAACCAAATCCTATATCTATTCCACAACCTATTTTCGCCACATGGAACAGACACTCATATATTATTCCCAATGAATAGAATAGCATGAATGAAATGGGCTGGGGATTAACTGCGGAGTTCGGACTCATCTCTTATAGACGTAGGCACCTATGCTTAGTTTATACTTAGCCTAGGTACTCTACAGTGTCTTTGATAAGTTCCTTCAAAGAAACTTCAATCAAACAAATTCATTTTAACCTGTACAGGCAGCCACAGCCAGTAGCTACCTTTCTAAAATTACCTCACTACTTTATTTCGTCTTGATTCTTGATGCATTCCTAATTACTTCGTTATTAGTTGTACTATACAGCAATAGTCTATTAAACATAGTGAGTGGGTGTACAAAAGTCATCAATTGAAAACACCTTACACTTTCATTAAAGCATTAAGCATCGTCAATTCTGTTCGAAGTCAAATAAATTTCCTCGTATCCTTTTAGCCCATTGGCAATATGAAGATTTTGATAAAATGTAAAACGATGAATAAGAGTTTCTGAAGAATTCTTCTGAAGTAGAAACTCTATATTATATTTGGCATTTAGCATGAATAAGTGTGTATTAGTCTGACCGTGTAAAATTTTCTTATGGTTATTCATGTGATTGAAAGAGCCAACGCAAACACGAACACAGAGTGCTATATTTACTAGCTAAGTATATGTGGATATTTTAAAGATTAACTAACAGTAAGCATAGCACATTACGTTTTCATTCGTGTACGACTATATCAACTTTTACGTCAGCATTTTAAAAGAAAAATCTTCACAAATGCTATTTACCTCTGGCTTTCGTTATTCAAAAGCATTCCTTCCTTCCTCTATCTTCGTATAGAGATGATGCTTTTAGTATTCTCGGCCAAGTATTTCCTCCTGTTATATGTATAAATAGCTATTTCGTACACATTTACTTACTTTGCATAAACATGTCATATTATACACTACTAATACACACTCATTCAGTATATCAGATTTTCACTCAGTCATAATAAATAGAATAGAAATAGCTATAAGCCAAATATATACATATAGATAATTGTGCCAATGTGCCATCCATCCATTCTCACTAAGAATAATAATAATAGCCGTAACTATATCTAAGGTTTCCTATATAATAGCGTGAGAACGACTGCATGGAGCGTATATCAACATCACACACTGTGAAATTTGTGACGTAAGCAGGCTTCATTATTCTCGGAGAACAATATTTCAATTTTATGATGACATAGCCAATTTTATGGCGTCTAAAATTGTACTAGTACCAAAGTGCACGAAGAGTTGCAGTGTCGTGCCGTGGAGGTTTGCTATTTTTGCATCTTGCATTCCTAATCCATGATCTAGTCAATATCTAATATGGTATGCCAAATCATTCATAAGCACTGCACTGTAAGACATGTAACAAATAAGGTCGTCATTAATATCACCCCCACCACTTATAGAAAATGCATTTTATAATAGGTACTTATTTCCCAAAAATCTTAGTAATAAACCAATACTTCATTGCACTCTATTCTTATGAGATTTTTCGAGAATTTTTAGCTTAGACAGGTTGACAGCCCATTCTTTGTACATACAAAAGTAATATAAGATAAATTGTATGCCACATTACATTACCTACGCCTGTATCGTAAAAACCTTTATATTTCTGCACGTGCAAAGATTTATGACCAAGAAATAGGCAATTCAAGTCAAACCATTCATTTGATTGAATTTTGCACTAGACGACCTACATGGAAACTGATTTTATTGAATTCCTTCATAACAACATTTATGTCATAGGCTGACCTTTCTCATTGTCAGTGACTTTTATTGACCCATATGTAAAGGTTCGACTAGCGGAAATCAAATTCCAAATCCGTCAAGTGTACAAAATACTATCCAATTCTTTAATTAGTCTAATCTCACTTCTTTACATTGTTGTACAGCTTCCTTTGAAGTTGTTTTCATTTAATTTCATAGTCAAGGAAAGCAAGGCGTGTTTCATTTCATACAGACTGTGAAATTACATAAGGAATGTAATAAAGTAGCATAAATAATTTTGAATTGATCTATGACAGTTTATAGCGTTGTGTAATCATTAGTATAGTTGATAGTTATAAATAATTAATTTGTTTACTCATCTACTTTTACTGGCTACCTCGTGCTTTGTATTACGTAATGTCTTTTGGTCCCAAAATACTAGCTTTAATAAAAAGTGTGTTTATTTTGCAGAACTTAAACGTGCAAGTTACTTTCGTAGTCACACATTATGTGCAGTGCATATGCAATTGTTCAAGTTCGAGAACAGAATACAAATGAAAGCAATTGTGCCGGTTTTAGCGAACGTTTTTTATGTATGATGGGGGCGGCTGTGCGTGACGTGGTCATGTCATGTTGACTATGGATAATGTTGAGGTAGATCAATGTTATCTTTACACTTTTTCCCTTTACAATTACAACCGTCATACTATCAAGTTCACCTTTCCCATTTAATTCAAAGCGTTTTGGCACATTTTGAGCCTCCCCAATGCAAATGTAGACATTGTGAGTCTATTGTGTGATAACTCTCGTAATTTGTGAACTACCTTGTACATTACGGAAATTAAGTCTTGTAAATAGACGCAGCTACTCGTTCAATCATACATTCAAATTAAAAGTTTTTATTGATGTTGACCCAAATCCTATTGAAATCAAATGTTATGGAATATTCTACCATGTAATAATAGTGTAGACAGGCAAAGCTTAATAATTGAGTTTTTGGACAGAGTAACGATTTTAGTAGGTTTTGTAAGTCCTTATTGATGGGGTGAAATTGGAAATGTATCGTAAACATTCCACGATGAAAGTAATAACGTAACCGAATTATCTGAATAATTGAGTTGGTAAAGCAATTACTCAAAAATTAAAATAGATTTGTAGCAATATGCTAGTACATGTTATACAGGGAATTGGAAAGAGATGAAAACCAACAAAAACCAGTAACTTTTAGCAATTGCCAGGTATAATTAAATAATTCTTGGCTAAGGTTCCAGTGCACCTCAGAGGGCGTCGGCGAAGCCGACCCCCGATGAGTGC
>JAAAYG020030207.1:0-15629 GCA_009936455.2 Tomocerus minor
TTACGCAGATACCTACGCATCTTATGCAATGTCTATTTTTTTCTAAACACATTATAAATTTTAGCAAACATTTTTGCTGTACTGATAATATTGATTTCTATTAATTTGTGTTTAATAAATGAGACACAGTCTCTAAAGAAAGGAAATACATTGTAACACATTTTAATCATTCGTTATTGAGTGCAATTAGTAATTCTTGACGGCCAATATAGTTACTAGGGAATTTACAATGAGTAATGACCCTATTGCCAAAATAGCGTAAAAGACAAAGATAGTGAATGCAAGAAAGAGTCATCAAAATGAAGATTCCATTTAGTTTGTATGTAAAACGCATGGGAGTTGTTAATTTAGGTAGATGGAAGGAGAATGAGGCGATATGGTAATTAGTGGTTTACTATGGTGCATATCATTCTGCTTTAACGGAGTAGGCGGATATAGAAAACAGGAATGTTTCGCCATTCGCTGTGATTTAAAGCAAACAGTCTCTTCCAGTGCATTGCAGCGAAAAAAAGCTTAGAGAAATAGTGAGATGATAAAAATAGCCGTCTACGCGCATTGGCAATCATTTGTTTTCACTTTCAACTGTTTTTTAAGTTAAGTTTGTGATACGGTGCTAAAGATAATTAAGAAAGTAATGGGAACGACCACGCACGGACGCGACAATAGCAAGAGCACTATGGCATAATTGCCGTACAGAATCTAAACCTCAGAAAGAATTGATGGTAGAAAGACAGAGAGACGTTGCCATACAGCATTAGTAACTACAGTGTACATTCTCTGTCTCCATTCTTTACATACCCTTTTTGTTGTCTGCTAATCAGGAATGCTGATTATGTCTTACGATGCTAGACGTCACATTTAATCTCGATCATTATACTCAGACTCCTAATTAATGTTGTCTCACATCTTCATGCAGTTGCACACTATAAATATTATTATTGAAATGAGAAAATCATTTTTTACATAAAATACAATCGAATTCTGTAATTAATCTGCATATTTAATATATATTTTTTAATGGACATGTTATTAATATTTTGATGGGCGTTGTACTTGTATACATTCAGAGTGTTTTAAATGTAGCTCCATTTTGAGATTACTTGTCATTTTTGCGGTATGTGTGGTTGGAACGGACTAACCTTAAGTATTATTTACATATCTATATGAATATTTACTTATCTCAATTCTTTATTTGACTAAAATGTGAAGCTTCTGTTGATTTTGCCAAAACGAAATAGATAGTAAGTGCGGAAATAGCGACAGAGCTCTTCTCTCACAGTTGTCAGCAATGGAGTTAGTAAAATCTGAGAATAGCTACAGTATGAATAGAAAGCCCAGCCAGGTGAATCTATTATTTGAGGTAGCTGGCTAACGAAACCAAAGTTTATTCATTAGAATGTTTGTTAAGTCGCAGTTGTGCGGCGTTGTATCTCGGTTCGTCTTAATGTAGTCCTATCGTTAAGAGGAAGACGTGGAAGGGGATCTAATAAGATGAGTTTTATGCAGAGTGAACGACACCGGCTCACTGAGGCTGGCTTGATAATATTTCGTTAGGTGAATTCTGAGATTTCTCTGCGTCGATGATGGCGAGGTTTCATTACAAAGGGAGAATCTCTTTAGCTGCCATCCAATTGACGTAAAGAGTTTACTGTTCTCCTGAATTTCAAAGACTTCTATTACCCAACACAAAGGATGTCAGGCAAACCACTGATGGCAAATTCGAGGAAAGAGAGGAGTAGGCCCGGCACACATGCACAGGAGAAGCAACTTCTTAAGATACAAGTCTAATACACTTGTTTAGAATGTCATCTCATAAGGAGGGAGGAGGGAAGTTAAATCATCTCACAGACTCCTCTTCTCCTCCGTTCCACTATCCTTAATGTACTTTCGCTACCTAATTGTCTACCAAATACATTTAGTGGGCAAAAGGAAAAGCTATGTTACGGAAGCTTCCTAAATGTCATTAGTGGTCCTCGGCTCGAGCTACGTCTACCTCCTTTTTTCTGACTACCTTGCAAGATATGGGAGCTTAATCAAAGAGACCGGCCTCGCTATGTTACTCGAGACGAATTCCATTATTTCCCTCCAAGTCTCCTTGTCATCTTTCCAACTATCTCTGAAATAGCAACAATGTTTTTGTTAATACTTCCTTCATCACCGGCAACGGAAACTCTCATTCCGAAATACCTTGTCCTAGCTTTATTGTCCTTTAAATGTCAGCCCCATCCATGTTCTTAATTATCCTTACATCTTTGTACTTGATATTTTACCATTTAAGACTTACGAAAATCCTTATTACTACAGATATACATATAGCCCTCTAGTATATCTGCTTATTGTTACCACTACAATTATCCTCGTTCTTGTTGCAAAATCATTTCAGACAAAACTTTTGTTTCTTCAGACTGGGAATCACAACGTTAATTATAAGTCATCATAGTAGCATATACTTATCCCATATTAGGTTCTAAAATTGATGAGCAACTTCAATGCAATTACCATGCAATTTCATTGCGAAGTTTGCTGTGTTAGGTATTATTCTCCAAAGTTTTTAAATCTCGCTAATGATACAGAAAAAAAACAGATTATTTTATGTTGACAGTGTAAATAGAAGAAGTTTGTGTTCAGGTACAAAAATAAGATTATTATTAATATGCATGCAATACTATATAAACTATCATTTCACTAAACCATACTCGTCACTAATTGAGTATCTACAGATAGAAAGGTCTTTTGAGATTTTTATCAAGGATTCTAAATAAATCTGGAACATATAGACTTGAAAGTTATTATTAGCCGAAATATCTACTCTGAAATTCGGTTTCAGTCTAACAAACTTATTGATAGATTTTAATTTGTGCACCTTGAGTCAAAATTGGGAATGAAACATTATGTTGAGTTGTTGAGCAACTTAGGGAAATGCTGTGTTTATTTCAGTACTCGTGTTAAAGCTTTTCTATTCGTCGGGTGCCGGGAAGACATAGAAGAGTGCATTTCCAAATTATGGAAGCCTTTAAATAAGGGTTCATTAGTTTCAGTATTTGTATTGAAATGATTAGGTAGTGCGGGAGTTCACTGAATGAGAATCACAATGAGCTGTCGTTCAAGGAGTCTTTAGTCTTTGACAGGGCGGGGAGGGAGATATATCAATTTCAGGAAAGTTCGCTCTCACTCAAGATAAAGGCTCTGTGTATATTCATTGCTTTTCTCTGATGGAATTTTGAGGGAAAGTCAGTGACAGACGTGGAAATGGGAGTAGATGGGCTCCTTAAATATCATTAATTTGGAAAATAATAATGCAGAGGCCCTTTTGTTTCCTTTCCTGATGGGCTTCCCCATTTGATAATCCATGTTGAAAGCTGAAGTTAATTCCCTCTTTCCTCTGTTTTTCTTGCAATGAAGGCTATGGAATATATTGACTTTGACTCTCATAACATTAGAGCACATCAAGATCATGTTTACTTTCTTAAAACAATATTATAAGAGCAAGCAGGTTCTAAAAGCTCGTCTTGTCAAATTTTAGCCAATGGTTTTCACGTAGTCAGCTTCGACAGAGATTTTATAGTCGACTGGATTGCCCACAGCTCCCTATAAGTTAGCTAAAAAGGAAAATAGTCTCACGGCGCAGACAGCGTATTGTTTTATGCTAGGGCTGAGGCTGAAACAGTCAACGAAAACATATATTAGCCAAGGATAAGTGCTCTTTGGACATACAAGTCAACTAGCATGTCATGCTGCTCGGATGATATAGTGCATCTTCCCCCAACATGCACATTCTATGCAAAACATAGGAAACACTAAAAACAATTCACCACACATGTCAGAACCTGAAAAATTGTGCATTCCGTAATTATTATGGAGACAAGGAAGATGGAAGGATAGCCGTCCGGGTCAGTGCCCCATTAGCAAAGATAAGCATATAATGCAATGTTTGGGAACCATAAATTACCCGGTCCTTATATACTTTAGTTATATTGGACAAAAAACCTCCCTGGCCAAATTATATCACACTCATTGTTCTAACATTTGCTAGAACCACAAATCAAACTTGCTCATTCGCATCTACAATTCACTTCAACCGAATCATCCCCATCTCCAGTGTGAAATATAGGATATCTTTAATATATGATACAATTTAACACTTTATATATTATCAGATCTTCATATCAACACAACAGATTTTCTTTTTACTATAGCAGTAAAAGGAAAATCTCCGAATTGAAAGACTAAAGAATTATGACAATACACACAAACGGACTCTAGACAAACATATCTCTTCATATTCTATCATATAGAGTAATAGAGTATAACCATGTAATATATATATATATATATATATATATATATATATTATATATATAATACATACATATATACAAGTATAATATGTAGACAAAACACTTGCTATATATTTCCTCATTTGATTAGAAATCGTGACTGTTGCTATTACATTTGCATTGTACTGACATTATTGTTTTTTGGGCACAAAAAAGTATAAATTGTAGCTTCAACATCACAACATGAAATTGTAGCTGAGAAAAGTTGAGGCGCATGCATTTACTAACTTGGCTGTACTGTAGATTGCTGTTTTTCTGCAAATTAATTACGTGTCTGTCAATTGTAATTAGATGACTAATTTTCTATTGTTTATTGTTTACAGGAAATCCGAGAATTATTGGCAGAATGGGATGTGCAGTCTGTAAGCGTTCAATCAGGATCTGCACGTGTCGCTCTTTGTTCTCCAGAGGTAAGTTTCCATGTTTCTTGTGTTTCTCATCCTTAGGCATCAAAAGTCAATTTCAATATGTAATTCAACATGCAACGATCAGATTTCTGGATATTATACGCATATCCAACAAATTTTGTAATCACTGTACCGCCTCTTCCTTTGCGAATCGCAGCAAAAGAAAATTGTGGAGCATACATAATAAAAACATTAATTTTTGAACTGTTTCATTTGAATAAGTATTCCCTTGGGTTGATGTCAGAGCTTCTTTAACTAACCACGATAATGTACGTAATTGATCTAGATGCTGGAGGACTGGGATCGAAATGCTGTTTTCACATTACGGGGTCAAAGGGTAACAATTGTACCCTCTCCAACAGAAATGCTCTTATGCGTCGGGCGTCTGCCACTCTCTTATTCTGAAACACAATTTTCTTCCCTTGTTGCCACTTTTGGAGACGTGAAGCGATCATTTCTGATGATCAGTGAAAGAACAGGTTAGAATTTATCCACTCTCATTTTTCCTTCGAAACTAATGTCATTATTCCCATAGTTCTGATGTTGGAAATTAATTCATCACTATAAGGCGCGTACATGTTGCTACTCGTTTTCGTCACCTAACTAGATATCACATTAAAATCTTGTGTACATAGTTTTAGGCTCATGCTTCACTTTTCAGCTAATTAATTTGAGAAATGACTATAATTTAAGGCGTTATTAGCTCTTTTGTTTCAAAACATGGTAATTTATATTACCAACACATTTTGTATATTGATAACGTTGTAGTGTATGCTTCGGGGAATGTACAATGTCGTAAACTGAAAACAATTTCAAGCCGTGGCAAAAAGTAGTGAGTTGAATTGGGATTTGAAATGATACCCACAAGACTTTAGAGGAGGAACATAAGGCTAGAAACCTAATTTAGCAATTTCAACTCCATTATTATCCTTGATTCCTTTTCTAATGGACTGGGAATTTCACGAAGACAACTATCGTCATTAACACACATACTTCTACTTTCTTCAAGCTCATAGTCTCTTTTCTGGTGATTCTGCAAGTGCCACAGTCTCATGACTGCTAGCTAGTGATAGCTCTATGCTACGTCTACCTTTCCAGCAGACTACTGCCAATGTATTACCTAGCAGCTACCTATGTTATAACTAGTTTTTCAAGAAAACCATGCAAATGGGAGAAAAATAACTTCTCTTATACTTGCTTTTCCTATACTCTCTTAATTACAACAGTTTTTTTAGAGCTGGAAAGAAAAATACAATGTGTACTTTGTGTTGTTGGCTTGTAGATAGGTACATAATGAATTATTTGTCAGGGGAGTCATTTCATTTAGGAATGAACTACATTACTCTCTCCGTCGCTCTCTTGCCATGAATCCGTAGTGATTACTATGGAAAACATCAGGAGAGACGACGGAAGATTCTGCATTAATGACTACAATGAATTTGAATATGAAAAAAATTATAGCATGTATTTTTATAATTATATTTACACTCAAGGCTCTTGGCTTTATAGACAGATCTTAAATCTTACTATGCTATAAATTATCCAACTCTTAGCCACTCATTTATACAGAAACTAAATTAAAATCCCCATTTAACTATAAATCAGTCATCTAATGACAACTAGAATTATACTCATTTATTAATTCATGGTCTAGAGACTCCAATTTTGAAAAAAATAGAATTAAAAATAGAATTATATTTGTTAATCATAACAGAAATTGTAATATCTGTTTTAATTATCATATATGCCTATTTTATCTATCAAAATTTATATGGTTATCTTTAAATTGTGAAAGTATTCTGCCTAAATTGATTATCTTGATAAAGTTTCACAAGTTTTAACTAATCTAATTTTGAATGGTTCTAGGTGACAACAAAGGTTATGGATTTGTTGAATATGTGACCAAAGAAGCAGCACTTCAAGCAAAAAATGCTTTGGATGGCAGACAAATTCTAGATTACACAGCCGTTTGCGACTGGCTGGATTCTAGTCATATAACTCTCCGATCCCTTCATTCAAAGTGTCTCTATATTGACCGTCTACCTCCAAACTACAGAGATATGGGCGAATTTCGCAGAATTTTCAGCAATGTCATCAATCCGCCTTATTGCCAGGTACGAATTCCCAATTATTTTAAATCCTTGTTGTCACATTCAGTTGTTTAGTACGACTGCGTGATCAGTTATCACCATCGCCATAATTTTCCATTCTACACTAAATAGGTCAAGCGAGAATTAGTCTTCTCTCTCTGCAAAGAGATTTTCCGGCTCCGTATTTTCTGTTATTTAATCCGTTTACTTTAATTAGTAGTAGGTAGCTAGGTTTTATTGCAAGACTCATTTAGCCTTTTCTTTTCGCAATGCTTTCACAATTTCATTAAAATATTGTCCAATTTAATTAACCGAACTGATTTTACATCCGAAAACATTTTATCATTAATGACATACCTAGAGCGTTTAATCTTGAAATTCTTAAAAGCTGCTCTGGTCACTTTAATCCTGATCAGCTTTTCTGTTAAATAAGCAATATACGAAAACGATTACATACCTTCTTACCATTCTATATTCTCAATATATGTGCATACAGATACCTTTATAAAATGCAAAAAATTATTGTTATAAAGCTAAGCATTCACATCACAATACTATATATTATTTTATATTAATTATTGTAATATTTTTAGATCGCTTTGAAGAATGGGTGCCCTCAGGACTGGGGTTTGGTAGAATTTACGGGAGAAGACGAAGCAGAACGCACACAACAAGGGTTAGACGGGTTTGTACTACATGGCTCCCGGATTCGGGTAGCATATTATATTCCGGGAGTTCGGGCTATCAACTTGTACCTCAAGCTACTTAACGATGGGGTAAGTTGCACTGTCGAATATCTGCCTCGCTTTTGCTGCGCACTTTTACTTTGTGAATTAAGGTTGCAAGAAAAAGTGTGAGCATAGCTGAAATGAAAATGTGGATAGTTAGGAATCTTCGGATTACCTTTTAAAATAATTATCGGGGATATTATGCAGGGACATGGCAGGAGTGTGCCCGAAATTTACTTCTCACTTTCGTAGGATACTATAGAAATATTAAGTGTTACTTAAGTAACCTCCCACTCACTAATATTCTGCCGAAGTGAAAGGTCCCGAGGGTGAAATGTTTCTATTTAATCCCGAAAGAATTATGCGTTTTCTTTTAAGTGTGCCCTTCATTAAATGGCAGCTACCTTATTACGGCAGAGATTACTTAAAGTGACGGCCTACTAATAATCCCTTTTTCCTCCAGAATAAAATATTCAGAGCCTTCTTCTTTTTAATCAAGCAAATAGTGAAGATGCTTCCTTTTTCCCCCCATGAGGATTTGAAACCTTTTAGTGTGGGAGTAGAGGAATAGACAATTCAACATTTAGTAGTTGCAGTGAAACACAGAGGATACCCTTTAAAATAAGTACTGATATGCATTTAAACTAAGTACTAGCCCAAAAACTTAATTTGTAATGACCATGCGCCAAAAACGTTGTATCTGGACTCATGAAATCATTTATAAAATAATTAGCCAGAAATAAGCAACTATATCAAAAATAATTTCATTTACATGTTTATTTTGGGAATATCTAGATTTTTTAAAATTTTAGAAAGAATAAGCCCATTTGTATTTGTGTAAACACTATGCAGTAATTGTCACTAAAGTGGTAGAGAAAGCGAAGTGAAGTTAAAAATGCAGTGAATTTAATAGACGAAAATACGACGAATCCACAGGACACAAAAATGGAATGTGGGAACGGAGTGACATTTTTACTTGGCTGAATAGTTCGGAGCGTGAAGAGGCTGGAAATGTTCATCAAAGTCTGCCAGGCCAATGAGTAGACATTATGAGCGTTTAATATTTTCTAAACGACTGACTGACGATGAGTGTGCACTCGAAACTCCGCACTGAGAATAATTATATGAATTGAAGCATAAATTCGTAATAACTTTTACTCTTTTGACTTTGCAAGTTAAGTGGCAGTTAATTAATTTAGCTGTTTGACGAAAATGTGCCAACTCGAAGCTATTCAATTATATTTCTTTTAACAGGCAGTTGTAGTGCAGAATATTTTCGACCATACCGACATGTATATTAAAAGTAGGACACAGATTTTAATGCTCGCAAATATTCTTGAGTACATCAGAACAAAAAGGAAAAGGCAGGAGGCTATATACATTTAGGAATTTTCAATTTAGTAATATTGAAGTTATTATAAATGCATAATAATATCTATTAGCGTGTTATTTAGGGTTATAATAAGTTGTGCGTGATGTAGTGTCAATGCGTTGTTGTAAATAAATTTAAAGGAGGAAGAGTACGCAGAGTGCTTGCTTGTAAAATTGCCTGTAAAAGTGGACTAAGGGGTTTATCTAGAAAAATTAACGAGATTGAATTCTTTTGGTGTTGCTCTTTCTTTATACTTTAGTTTTCATTTAGGAGAGTCAGGAGTAGTCTGAAGGAGTTCTTAGGCCTTGCTGATGCCAGGAAAGCATTGCCTTTCAGCTCAGTCTCATTATCCGGGCTTTAGCTGATGACGAGTTGAAGGTTCATAATGCTCTTACATTAGGCTAGGCCCCGGCTAAGTACATTTACTTCAAAATAAAGTAGTTTTCAAGACTGGCATTTTGTGTGGCACGGAGAATTTAATGAGACGGGCTGTTGAGATTTACATTTACATCGGGAGATGAAGGAATTTCACGTAGTTCCAACGGAAATTCAAGCCAAACCAACCAGTGTCTCTCCTCTCCACAGCTATGCGAGCTGAAATTTAATTGTGACTGCGATGAGCACATTTATTTTCCCAGCTCACTCTCCTAAATGAGAAAAGAAGTTTTATGCAGGGAAATCTCTACTAAAAGCCTTTAAACAGTGAAAGTGTTTGACGGTTATCAGCTAACGTGCCCTGCCCTAAGTAACTATTAATCTCCACTTTGTGCACCAAAGTTAATGCCAACTTACTTAGGCAGCAGCTACATGTGTACCCATCCTTCGACTTATAAATCGTAAGCAGCGACACTTAACTCACCTACGGATCACGCTATTACATCTCACTATCTTTATAGCCAACCCGAACTAAACTGTGGCAGCACCATCAAACTTCCACTGCAATAATCTCACATTTTTCACTTTGTCAATTTTTAGTCCCACAAATGGACAGGTAGTCAACGCCTGCTAATCTAAAAATTGCTCTACTTTATTGGAATTCAGAGTGCCAGGGAATTTCAGACAACAAAATCACTAAGCTCTGCAGCTCTAATTACGTTAGAATGTATTTCCCACCGACATCCTTGTCAAGAATTTAATTAATATGTAAAAGTGCCTAGCTCTCCGTCCCCCTTTTATGGCCCCATAAATTTAGGCAATAAATGAATATCTTAGCTTAAGAATAGGATTAAAATGCATTTAAAATTTTTGGTTTTGATAGCACATAATGCAAAACACACCTAATAAATATTTTATAGGACATTGGAAGTACGATACGTTGCATTTAAAATGCAACGTATCGTAGGTACTTCCAATGTAAACGAGTTTGATCAAAATATAATAACAGTTCTCTTAATATTATTTTTAAATTAGTGTTTTCGCTTGGCATTAAATTGTGTTTGCCAGGAAAATCAATATTACTGTTTAAAGATCATTCCTACTTGTTTTCTATACAGAATGTTTTGACATTTGCTAGCGGGAGACAGAATTAATGACAACAAATTGGAACCCAACCAAATATAACTTCATTAACTTCGAATATAAGGTGTAATTAACTACGTGAAGACTAAATAACATCCTTGATTTGCTTTTATTTCCTAACGAATTACCTGCAAATAAATGCACGAGTAGTGTGTTAGATTCGGCATGCTTCATAGTTTATGCGATAACAGCAGCAATAATTGCTACTTTTCAATCTTGGCGTTACGCGTACCTTAACTAATCAGATATGCGTGAGCATGTGATTCCATTTTTACATTCTTCGGTTGTACGCAACTACTTGTGCGTATTATTATTATGTCGAATGGAAAACTACTGCGCTATGCCTACCAACTACATGTAAAAGTTATATGAGGTTCATTAATAGTAAAGAGTAATATGGGTTTCCAAATATCCCGAGATTTCAAAATAAATAAGTCAAATAGAAAACAGCTCGAGGTATACAACAATTTATGTAAATCATTAAGTGATTCATGAGCAGTGTAATGGCATATCGAAATCTCCGACTAAAAAAACTGCCGTAATGTAAATTCGGGTGTATTCAGTATTTTGTAGCCTAATCTTAATTAAGTGCCGATATTTATATAACTATCAAAGTAAAAGTGCGGCGCAGAACTTCAGTGTGTCAAGAATGATTCATCATGAAACACAAATTAAAGAAGCATCTAATATTTTCAGGGAAGCAACAAAGGAAAGAGTGCGCTACTGCCCGACCCTCCAGCTCCAGCCGTATTCCAGCAGCTACAAAGTTTGGCAAAACAGAATCCTGTCTGTAAGTGATTTTTATACTTTCATTTGTATTTTTACTATTAATAAATTCACTATTTAAGTTATAGATATATTTAAAGTATAAACTAGATTTCCGAACCACTCCTTGCGTTTTTCAAAGTAGCAATAGAATGAGACGATATAAATAATGACATTATTGATAAATTAAATCAAAAAGAAAGTAATTTATATTTGACAGAGAAAACAGATTTCGTTGCTTTGTGGACACTGAGAGGGTTTGTCAACATATTTTTCTGTATTCCGTAGCAGTAATTAAGATTTGGCTTCCTGTTTTTGTCCAAACGGAATAAAAAATTCTACGTCTAAAGTTAATGAAGGTGAATAAAATGAAGGAAGGGATGATGCACGGAGTAAACATTTGCAGGATCTAAATGCATCATTTAGTTTGCATTTGTCAAATATTTCACAGGAGGAATGGAAACTGTTGAATGCGAGCTATAGTCGAATAGCTAAGAGGAACGTTAAAAAGGCTATTGTATTTTAAGTCTGTAATATATATGAATCTAAAAATACTGAGTCGTGGCAGTTTCATTTGGTAGATGTACATAGCACATTGAAGTATCTGTTTGCATGCTTATCAGATCTCTAGTGTATTTGCTACACGTTACATTAGATTAGCAAACAAACAAGTAGCTAACTAACGCGGAGCTACATATGTAGATCGCGAAATTAAAATTGCAGGAGATTGCCAACGGCACACAGAGGCTTTTCTGAAGGAAATTCGCGGAGATAAGCTGCACAGTTAACTGTTAGGAGTAGCGATAGGAAAAGTAAAGTACAAAGTAAAGTCGGCATTGATTTTAATATATGCGTGACTAGATATATACATATATGAGTCTTGTGTGATATAATCTTATAGTAAAATTTGATGCTAAAGACAAGTCGGCGCAGGGCGTAGGAGTGTAGTAAAAGGTTGTGAGGGGTAGTCGAGTTTGTCTACAAACTCCGTGTCTACGTTGTGAGTAAAATAAAACGACTTGGCTTTGGCTGTGAGGATGAGACAGAGGATTCGGGTTGGTGTTGCGATTTGGAGCTGTTGGAGAGGAAGGGAAAGAGGAGATGAAAAAATGTGTACGTACATTGGTAGTAAGTTGAGTGAGTGAGATCAGCACCCGAAAGAAAGACAGAGGAAAAGGAAGGAATTAATAGCACTAGAGATTTAGATTGAGATGTAGAACATCCCATAAGCTCAACTCGCTCACTTGTTTCCTGAACAAAACTGTCTAAATTGGATATCTTTGTCGGGATTTTTTGCCATTACTCCCACAATCTCAACATTAATCTTTCTTTCAAAACGCGCATTCTAATATCTAACAGCACTTCTATTTAGACTTCCGCCCGTTTAAATATATCTTTCCGATTCGGATCAACTGCAAGCATGCATGCAATTTTTTGGACGGCTCTTTATTAACAGTAGGTCATCCGGTCATCCCGTCACCAATATTTTTATGAACTATTCCCCTCTAAACTCCTCACTACTCTTCTTTCTACGCATTATCTCCTATTTCCATCCAAACTATACACGTCACAACTTGTATGATTAATCCTGGCATCACTACAAACTGGATCGCAAGGATAGCAGAAGTTGATGCCACTCGACTCGTCCTTCTGCTTTTTGTTTATTTAGTATGATACAGAGAGATAGCTTCATTTTTGACGTTTGCTACAGAATTCATTTATATTTACCATTCCACATTAAGCATTTTTAATAGCTGAATATTAAATATCACAATATCATTATCTTCAAAGGTCCTACAAGTTCAAAAAATAGAAATGAACATTTTTCTGCAGTTTTATAAATATTTCATGGCTATTAACAGCTGGGTTGATTGTAAAAATCATCAAGGATACTAGGATAGGTGTTTTAAAGAATAGTTTTCGGATGCTCCTATGGCTATATAACAACCAGAAAAGGTACAAACATTCCATGTTTGACAGTGTAATTAATAGTTCTACATAATTCTTTAGGCTAATGTTGGAATACTACGCAGTATTTAAATTGGATATTAAATAATACATAGTCAACTGTTCTTGAAACATAATTTTCTTGATCTAGACAAAAACAAAAGTGTTTCAGGGGTACATATTCGTACTACAATAGAAATGAAAACCTAGAAGGTTAAGGTTACATTATAGCTTCTACTCTTAAAACTCAATTTGTAAACCATATTTTGATGAACAGGAAATATGAAGCCATAAAATGTACGGAAATTCTATTATTGCTTTCCATTTGATACTTCGCAGTAATAGTATGCATGTACTTCCATTGTGCGTCATCATGAAAGTGCTACTGCACTTGAGTGATTCAAAACGGAGAAAGTAAACTGCGTTATAAAAGCTTCTAATATCTATATAAAACTAGAATGGATATTGATGTATGGAAATCTAACTGTAAATACGAATATTAAAATTAAGATTGACTCAACAAAACAATACGGAAATAGCTAATACGAATAATTAAGAACAGAAGTTGGCAGGTTGCAAAAACAGAGGTTTCAAATTTAAGATAACTGAAAGGGCAATTTCAAGTGCGGAAAAACCGAAATCGAACGGAATATTATTCAAAGCTGGTTAGATAGAGTCGACATATCAAACGAGAAACAGGAAATGAACACAGGAAGTGGTGAAAAGGCCTAAATTTTATGATTTGATTAATTATTTTCAGTCGCTCAAAACCTTCAGAGTATAATTCTTCAACAAATTCAAGATGTACAGAAAGGGAAAGGTGTCGTCACAGATCAAGGGAAGCCGAGAAATCATTTCCAAAAGTCTCCACCATACGGTTCTCCGAATTCCCAACAGAACAACCCGAACATGTTGAAGAACGCTCAGCAAACGGCGCTGACTCTTCTTCTGGCGACTCAGATGCAAAATGGGAATGGAAATGGCGGGGGAGGAAGTGGGCAGTTGTCGCCGAATTCTGCGGCGGCCGCAGCAGCCTCTGCTCTTCAAAACCAGCAGTTGCTGTCGGCACTTCAAGCGATGAGTAAGGGAGCGGGAGGCGGAGTCCCGGGCAACGATCACTTTTTGAATGGCATTCCAGCAATGAATAATGGACCAAATCTGAGCTCTTTACTTGGACTGGCGTCGCCGAACAATATGTCTCCGATGTCCCAGATGGACAACTCTTCAAACATTCCACACGGCTACTTTCCATCTCCTGCTGTGATGCTCTCTAACAACAACGGCGGCAAGGATGACCAATGGTCTTCATTCAAATCTGCACGAAATACTCCCACGTTCGGATCAAATGGACTCCACAAGGTCACAATCCCCACATTCCCTAATTTAATTCATAATTAAGCGCTAGCTATTTTCGTGCTACTTCATTAGGCAACAATAATAGTCAATTTGTCAAAGTCTGGAAAAAGGTTCGAGTTTCCCCATTTTGACTTGAAGTCACGATTATAATTGGCAAATTAAGTTAACGGATTCGGCTCCCGATTGCCAACTATTTCCAAAGTGCACTATAAATGTCATTTAGGAATCGGTTTGTAAATGCTATGAGGAAAGTCGTTTATTCGACATTTGGCACATAGTGCTGTTCACTAGTTAATACGCACTCCTCATTTACATCCAAGACAAATCGTTTTCGTCATGGCACAGGATCAAGAGAATTGTTTCTCTTTGCATTAGCTCTCTCTCTCTTTCTCTCTCTGATTTTACTTAGCACAATGAAGACGACCTTTGAGACAGTTTATTTTACACTTGTACTACAATACAATAAAAACACTTAAACGCGGTCGTTTACTTCAATTTGTGTACATTTTGTAGATTAATTAGACCTTTAGCTCTCTTGAAACCTCGCTGAGTCAATACATAAATAAAATGGGCATTGTAATATTTGTAAGAGACTATCCCACTTCATCTTTTTCTGACAGAATAGTGATAATGGCTAATGGAGTAATGGATGGAATCACTTCCCGAAGTTGAATCCTTGTCTCAATCCAAGAATTACTCCTTTTTATCCCTCTATAATAACAGGATATTTTTTATTTAAGCCAGGAGCTGATATCAGACGACGTCCATTATTTTCCTTTGCGAAAAGTAATGTTTATTTTCGCACGTCGGCAAACGCACATTTAGATACTTTGCTTGTTTTGTCTGCCTGTGCAAATAGAAATAGTAGGCATATATAAATACTTCTAAACAAACTCAGAGTATCTGCCACAAAATAGAAACATGCAAGACACGAGTAGGAAATGGGGGAAATGTTTAGCAGAACAGAGCTGAGCACTCACAAAATGCTTTCCAGATGTCTTTTAACAAACAAAATTAGGGAAACTGGAATATATTTTTGTTCTACTTTGCGAACGTGTCTAAAAAAAGACAATGCAAAATATATTTCAATTCTTTTCCATGCAGAATGC
>JAAAYG020030218.1:0-11868 GCA_009936455.2 Tomocerus minor
ATGCAATGTTTGGTCAACCTACGTCCAAGCGTTCGAGAGTTATCGTGCTAACAGACGGACGGACGGACGTACGGACGTACGGACGGACAGAATGTGTGATTCCATAAGCTCTCCTAGGGCGAGCTAAAACGTTGCTGGGATGTGTGCTAGATGAAAAATTGATGGTGCGCGACTTGCTTATAATATTATTATCTCTGCAATGAAGTTATTTCTATTAAAATAAAGTATAACTTCTCCTTCTCGTTCTATGTATTTATTTACCATTTTCAGTTTTCAACTACATCTGCCCTCATCCTTCTATATAGTCATGTTATCCATATTTTCATACATTATATTTATGTGTTCCCAATTTTAGACCGAACACTATACTAGGCAACCTAATAAAAACTCAAGCCTCTACACTTTTACAGATAATTATTTTACAACCAAAGAAAATATACATTTGACAAACGATTACACATTCTAGAATAGATCCTCTCTTTGGATCCTATTATATTCATTCAAAATTAAAACGAAACCTACTTAATCAAGCGCAATTAAGGGGCTGTAACTTAAACCCAATCAATGGAAACAATACATCTAAGTATTAGTTTCAAGGATGATTCAAAGCACGTTCAAGGCAGCTAATCAATAACTAAAGGTTTAGAATCATGCTGGCATGTATAACGAAGAAATCAATGAACTTTAGACAATGAAGATAAACTCATAACCACAAAGTTGGTTAACACAGCTAGGGGTTTTACCATACTTGACTTTCAAAATTACAATTAAGAATTTACTAAATATCATTTACTATAATGGAAACGTAATCATTTCAAATGTCTATATTCAATAAATCAGATTGCAGCTTTTACAAAGTTCATTGGTAGTAGTTTCATTAGAAGCAGACCGATACTCTAATCAATATGTTTATTACAGAGACACTTCGATAATGAACGACAGTGACAAATTTTTCGTAGATTAACATTACTTACAGCGACTTTTAAAGGCATACTGTACAAAATAATTTTCGTGATTACATCCTTTAATTCTTTTGTGATGATGCTACAATTTATTGTAAACCTGCAGACTATTTGTCACACCAGCTTTACATATTGATCGGTATATAAAGTAACAGTAACGCACACCAAATTCCATCATGATCTCATGATAATCTATCAAAATTTTCATACATGTTGGGAGATCTCTCTAGATCTCTTACATTACATAGCTGTAGCTGTTTTCATTCTATGGAGTAGAGCAGAATTAAATTGAAGAAGGTCAAACTCTTTTCCAAGCAGTTGGCTGTGCAAATGCCAGACTGCGCTTGCAGCACCTTCACGCAACACTTTTCACTCACTTTCCTAACCTAACACACTATTAGTTCTATCATTACTTATCTCCATTAGACAGTTATACTTTTTATAATTGCCAAGTAATTAGCGCTAATTAACACTCATACAGATACTGTAGTCAATTTCATGGCAGAAATATTTTTTCCATATAGTGGCTACCATTGAGATTATGTATGTATTAAGAACAATGTCGGTAAAATAGCATATTTTTATATAGAGTAGTCGCGAAAGAACTAGAGTGTTTGACCTTTGAATTACTATGAAATTTACTTGAATTACTATGAAGTTTACTTGAATTACTATGAAATTTACTTGAATTCCTATTCAATATCCCACAATATAGTACATATTAAAAATACTTGTTTGCTTATCTGAACTGGATTGTGTTGTGCGAAGTGATCTGTAGTCTAACTGTTGTCTAACGAATAAATTATTGGACACATTGGTATTGATTGCTCATGAGATATATAAGAGCTTTTAAGTCTGTCGTCAGACGAAGAACACAAAGAGCTGTCAACTTTTCTATCGCACAACATTCAATCCATTAGCTTATCTTCTGTACTAGATCTGATGATTTTTTTCTTTGTGACGATTTTAGGTGAAAAAATGTAAAGCTAAGAATTAATTATTTTCAAGTAAATTACGTCTACTTCAGCTAGTTCTATAACTGCCAAGAAGCATATGCGAAAGTTGGCTTTTGTCAACAAATTCGCATAATAAGTTTTTTGTTGAGTATTTTGCTGAATGTCCTGGTGTGTGCAGTATAAATCGTAATAGATTCAGACGAAGCGTCTGGGCTTGTATTTTTATTGATAGAAATCTTATGGGTTGATTACATAAGCATCAGTTTCCTTCCTAAATAAAAGACGACGGAACAAAGGACTAGATGAAAAACGTTATGTGTCTAAATCTAAATGTAAACCAAAGTTAACTAACCTCGGATGACACTACTTTTCATGCCATTTCTATCGCTCTTTGCGTTAATCCCAGCAATTGTAAAAGTACATATAGGAAAAGAGGTTCGCAGACCAAGTTGCCCGTTTACTGAGGAGCCGCACTTGCCAAACAGTCCGGAGGAGCACCACGCAGACTGCAATATTGCCAATCCTGACCCGAAAGAAAGCAACCACATGTAAAGCTACTGTTGAATCAGTCACTATAGTTCTAGTTAGTAGTAGTAGTTATCTGAAAACCCGGTAATTTAACCAAAACAACTTTGTATAGTATCTATATCTTAGAGAAATTAAACGTAGCACTCAGCGATATCCTATTGTTAACTCATCATAGTCAGACACACATGTTTACCATACTTGCCATCCCATACACGCAACTCTCAGTAGTAGTGATAAATCCTATGTTTCAACGGCACTCTTTACATCTTCAGCTCTAATATCTACGGCTAACTTTTGTATTTACGACTAACAATATTTGTTTATCCTATTGTAAGAGAGTAGGAAGTAAAATAGGAAGAGCTAAGTCACTAGTGATTTAATGTGGATCATATGGCTGGGAAACCCAAAGTTGGATGACTTCGATTCACATCATTTCCAACATCTTTTTAGATCAGGCCTTTCCCAATGTGATTTCCGCTGTCGCTTTCCTAAAAGCATGGTTGTTCTTATCTGACTACCACTATTTACTAGATGTGACCATGTACTCAAAGAAACTCTTTGCCGCACACATATCGGAAATAGCATAATTTTCTCGCTAACGTCTTCTGTGTGGAAACAAACATTATAGAATGCACGATTTGTTGCTAACTGCACACATACATCTTACATTAACGTAATAATTTATTAATCCCATTTTCTTCTTCCGCTCCAGTAGTCACAGAATTGTTTTCAGACAATACTTCATTTCTGAAGTGTTTTGCGTCATTATTGTTTTGTATAATATCCATATTCCGGCTATAAAACAAAGATTTACCATTCATAAGTAGACAAATGTAGTTATATTAATATCAAAATACTATATAATATAGTAGATGCATGAACACACTTGTTATAATGTTTACTGTATCTGTAACGGAAATACAGTGACACTTTCACAGATGTGAAAAATGATCCTGAGAAATGATATGCACGAAGCTATAGGAAGATAATTTATAAATTCAAAAGCAGCCGAAGAAACAATTAAAAGAATGTCTCATATCCTTGGGATGGGATTATAGGAGCGACATACATTTACACTACTGGAACAAGAGTACCGATATTATAACGCTAACTGACACACTGTGTAAGTAAATAGGTGAATTAATAACAAACTATTCGGGTCATGAATGCTAACTGACAAGATAACATTTAGAACGCCAAAGAAAGCATAGCCAAAGCCAAAATCTGTTGACTTGTAATGTAATCCAATGCACTATGTACATGTTCATCAACAGACGCTGATTTTACAATTAACTGTGTTAATATTCAAGGTACAGAGCTACATGTGTAAAAAGGCACAGAGCAAACACAATATAATGTCTTTGATGTACATGACGACATGTTAGATGGCTCAAGCTAATGTACTTGACCCGTGAGCTACTGTTTCCACTTACCAATTTCTGACTACCCTATTATCCTCGTTAATATTTGGCAAATCTGTCTGCAACTTTTCTTGCAAATCAATTCATCTACATTTATTACTATTCGTCGTTACCTACAAATCAAGCTATAGTGGAATAAAATTGTTAGTATAATGAAAATTATAAAATGGAGAAAGTGTTTAGGATATTGTGAATTTGCAATCGATCATAGAAACTTTCTTCATTGTAAGCTGAGGTAGCAATATGGCTGTTCTAATTTTCTATGTAAGAATAATCCATATCCTCACAATTAAATCATTATTACGCGTAAGTCCTTATAAATTACGGAGATGATATTTTGAGGTATAGTATTATCAGCAATCCGTACTCAGGAAAACAATATGAAGTTTCGGTTTGTCCTAAAGGTGAATGACTATTCGAGTAAAAAATTCGTAGTAAAGATAGCGAATCTCAAAACTGCCGTAAATTAAAGAGGAATATTAGATGTAGCTAATATTTACATTCGCCAATTAATTCATAGAGATAACATCCCCACAATTGTATCCGTATGTGTAAAAAACATTCGACTGTGTTTATCTGCAGTTGAAATCTGGTTGACTCTATGGAAGCAATGTGTGAGTGTGTGCGATGATAATCAAACAATGAATGCAAAAATAAAAAGCTTTATATAGGATATTTCATGCCCATAACATAAAAAGTGTTAACACATACTACTACGTAGGTACAGATTCATGTGTGAATGTAATAGTAGTTTTCTTAAGTATAAAGAAGGGGGGCTAATATATGTTGAAGATAGTGAGAAAATGTATTAAGTTTTGCCAAAAAGGTTCTAAAAATTACAGCAAAGAAAAAATTGCCTCATATTACTCCTCAAAACTGCTACTGCTTGCTTAGTGTGAGTTGGTTGAGAAAATGTATTTTACACATGTCGTAGAAGAAATGTATAGTAGTAGAAAATGTAAGAGACTATGTAGGTAGGTATATGGACCGCAGAAGAGCTCGCTCAGTACTGTGTCTTCAAAGAGATAGACATGAACGGTTCCAGAAATAGACCCGACTGAGTGAATTGACTTGACTTGGCTCGACTTAAGTTACTTATCTGTAGTAACCTTTGCCTAAGAAGTTTATCATTCTACATAGCACACATACACAGTGAGTAAAGATAGCGTAGACACAGTGGAACGAATGGATAAGAAATGGATGGATGAATTGATGTTCCAGTACATGAGAGTTCCAGAGTCACATCCGAATTCACATACACAACATAGTCTCTTTCAGTCTCGCCTCCTTTCCTGCATTACTATACACTGCACTTTCTAGGAGTTTCTTCGACGCATAATCCTTTCTTTAGATAATATCAGGCTAAACAGGAGAGGAGATCGTAATTGCTTTGAAAATCCTAACTGTTCATGATAGATTAAGGATGGAGTGTAATGGTTAATATGAGATTGTGGCTCCTAGCCGTTTAGTTCCTACGATTCTACAGCAGATCTCAATATCTCACTGAACGTTGTTTCAGTAAATAGTTGAAAACACTCCTGCCATCCTGCCATCAACATACAGTCATCCGTTACTCATGAGCATTAATGTTGACTTTGTCTCAAGGTGTAAACTAAACTAACCTAAGTATTTTCATTGGCTCCCTCAGCTCATACAACGTTGGCTTAAATGCCAGCTTAAAAAGTGAAACAAACCACTATCTCTTTATACTGCAAATATTGGAAAGTATATTACAATGAAACGAATGAGGACGCGTATATTGTGCTAAAGATATTATGAGAGGAAAATCTTAGAGGACATAATAATATTATATAACACACACATTTGAATACACATGTACATGCATGTCAAGTCGTTTTTGTCTCGCTCCTTTTCCAGATTTTTAAACCCGTTCGTCTTGGTTGTCTACTGTGTTGTTGTTGTATTTTGTTTCGGAGGTCCCGAATAGCTTCCCTACAGTCTCTTCATAGTTCTCTACTACAGATCCTCCTCGCTTTGCACCTAGTGTAAAAGTAAATCTACTAGAGCGAAAATCTACCCATCAGACGCGACAAGATGCTAAGAAGTCATTACGCAGAACAGGATCAATTTTAGTCCCACAATTTAAATGGCAAAGAATACAATGCTAACTTTATGCCATTCCGCAATCTTTCCGCGTTCCCATCGGTTCATCCTAAAATCCAAGTTATTTCAATAATCCCATTGCGCCAAGACAGATTATGGCAAATATTTGCGATGTCGAATATCATCTAGGCTTTGATGACTAGAATGTGTGTACTTTTACTTTCCTCCTCAACATTTTCAGGCGACAACACACATCTCAATAGAACCTCTCAAAATTTCTCCATGCATTCTATTCATTTACATTCAAATGCCAGTGTGAACTTTCGAAAATTTACGATCTCTACTTTCATTTTCTTCCTAAACAAAAGTATTAACCCTCGGCATGGTGAATTAATGATTCTTTCTAGAGTGTTTGATAATCTTTCCTTTTACACAGCCAGAATCATCTTGGTTAAAATTAAAACTTTTCTTTCCTGATACATCGTTCAAAGTCCCACCACATCAGCTGAAATAAGTTTTTTATGGGTTGATAGTAAAAGAGCAATAATAATTACTACTGACTGTATAGTCGGAAGAGTTTTTTATCATCTATACTTATCAAAGATTCATAGATACATTATTTACACACGTATTTTTATCTATCTGTGAGCATGACGGGAAAAGTGAAGAAGCAAAGACAAAGTCACAGCAAGTTTACGTACCTACGTCCGTCCTTTTAGTTCAACGAGCGCAGCACTGAGCTGGAATTATAATATTATGTTCAGTACAACTGATGAAGATAAGATGAGACTGCATTAGAATAGCAGTGCATTACGCCTTCTTTTCCTACGTATTCTTCTTTCTGTGTTTTCCCCGTTGAAAAAGCAAAGACACGTTTGCTTTTGTCGGGATCAGTCTATTTTTAAAATACCGATTCATAGACGGCCGTTGCCCCAAAAAACGACTGGTGCTGACTGACTGAAGGCAAAGGCAAATGGCAAATGCAAAAGAAAGACGAAGGTGAAGATACTAGAGAAAACGGAAGAGTCTTTTCATGTACATTCAGCATGGAATCATTGAATGTTACATTTTACGTATACAAAACACTAACACTAATCCTACCCTCATACAACTAAGTAAAGTACATACAAAAGTTACATATATGCATATTCAATATTTAACTTACCTACGTAAGAATGGAAGTGTAGTCGAAAAATACTAGTAAAGTAGTGGCACTAGCAATCTCTGTCTAGTGGGTTGTATATAAGAACCGAAAGCAGACAGTACGTAAGACAAGTGCCCACGACCAACTACGTAATACATACGGGAAAGTACAAGAAGATGAGCAGGAGGAACGTGTAGGAAGTGATGTAAAAGATTAGAAAGATATGCCCTTTTCCTATAGCTATGTCTCTGTAATTATTGGCTCAGCAAGACTATTCGGATAGAAGTAGGCAGACAGTCCTGAATTTGACTTTGATTTTGAAAGACCGATCCGAATTTCGATTCGAGTGCCTTACCCGTTTGCTTTTCTCTTCCATCATAGACTCACTCCCTACACTTAGTCAATTCAACAGTTTTCATACAGTAGACACACATTTGAAATAATAGCGCCACTAAATGTCACCGGCATGATTTTACAGTATTCACCAGTGAAACAATAAGACTCTTTGTTCACTAACACTATAAACAGTGGTTTTCATTTTATCCAATTTTCTTTGTGAAAGCATTGGAACTTCTATTAATAAATACTTAATGAGTGAGCGCAAAGTCAAATCTGCTCGAAGAAAGAAAACAAGAGTTGGGGACATCGTGAAAACTTTGGTCCATCAGTGAATTTGGCGATTTTCCATGTGATTATAATTTATCTCTCAGTCCCGTACTGTTTTATTCACCCTATAATTGGGACTAATTCAACAAAATCCACGATTTTCTCTCTCAAAAAATAAACTATTAGAAAATTTTCCCTTCCTCGTTCGAATCGACTTATTTTCCCCGAGTAAAACAAAAGCAAAACTACAATGGAATCTGGTGCTACTGCTCCGTGGAGGTATTTCAACATTTTTTTATATCAGTTTTTGTGAATTCATCCTTAATTAAATGTATTATTGTCCGTAAATTAGCTTAGATGTGGTGTGTTTTTATGGGAAGTCATTGTTTCCTATTCAAAGACACGAGATGTTTCCGTTTTACTGTTGTCGCACTAATATAAACAATTATTTAAATGTGCGTAATAGTGTTCTTATTTAAATGTTTGCCAACTATTTCTTTACGGTTCCTATTTCTAGGTATTTTTGTGTGTACTTGAGAGAGCTTATAGGTAGATTACATTTAAAGTATACATACCTAGATATATACTTACATTTGAGATTGCTTGTTTATAAAAAGTTGCTAAAGGTTGTGTGAAAGTTATTGGTTGCCACTTGCTCCTACTTTTATATTCATAGCTATATTGCAATATAAAATTTAATTTATTATGTAATTAAATTAGACACGCAACATAACGTTGGTATTTCTTATGGAAAATAATTAATTGTTGACTTATCAAGATTGGTATACATTCATATGGAACAGAAAATGCATGAACTAATAACATATAGGTATTTACTCGACAAAATTTAAATATATTTTCCATGCGGTGTTTTAGGTATATACCTATACAAATGATAATTTAACTTGGATTTATACGTTTTACTGGCTTTCATATAAGTTGATCCCAAGGATGAAAACGAAACTAATTACATCCGTACATCCCACATAGCTATATCATATCATATCATCTATCAAGAGCATGTGAATGCTATTATCATAGGTTAGCGCAGAACAACTGATACTAAATGTAAGCAAGGCGTTCGATTGTCTCTTCCTGTGTCCAACTTTGTGACAAGATTAATTGAGACTTTTTGTTTCGTGTCGTTACATTTCGTTGCGTTCCTTTCGCCTTTTTTCTTGTCATAGTAGAGAAGAGCAGAGCTGAGCAGAGAAGAATAACCAATGCAATTCACTTTCATTGTCTTTTTATTTTCTCTGAGAATGTATGTGCTCTGAATATTCCACATTGTTGGATAGTGTATTTTGTATTACTTGAGCTAATCTTCTGCGCAATTTTTTTGTCTCGATAGGATAGGATAGAAAATACGTCACAGAGAGTGAGAGAGTAGTCTCTCTTTCACTTTGGCTGAAATGTTTTAGTTTGACGAAATTCGCAGTAAGATTATAGCATTAGAAGTCTACAGTCTAAGTCTAGGAGTTTAAGTTAGTAAATGAAGTTCAGGCTACAGATAATTTCTTTAGAAGCTTTTAGCACTTCCTCTCACTCACTCTCAGTCTCATCTCTAGCAACTTGTTTTTGTCTGTAGTTAAAACAAAGTTAAAAGACCTATCCATTCCCTTTAAATCAAACAGACTACTCCCTAAAATTCAGTGCTAGAATATTTTTAAGTTTTCACAGAAAATTGTTGTGAAATTCTTTTAAAGTTCACTAAACCCGATAATATTCTTTTATGTCTACACAGTCAGTGCAAGGAAGTTGATTGTTGCCAACTGTAAATTGCCAGTCAACGTAAGCGTCATCATGTTAGATCAGTATTTTACCAGTTCCTTTCCTCTCCTCTCCTCAACACATTTCAACCAAAGTCATCTTAAATCCTTCGCTCAGCCGTGCTTATCTTTGTTTGGGTTCATTTCAAGTGCCAATGCTTATCATGCATGAGTCTCTATGCCGTCTGACTGAGTTTTCAGCTAAAGTGCATTTTTGTGCTTTGCTGTTTTTATTTTGAACCACTCAATTGCAAATGCACTTGTATGCAATCCATGGAACGAAACCGTTACATTTTACATGACTCTCTCGCATAAAATTATTTCTCAACAACATTCTCCATCGTCTCATCTTCACTTTGAATTCAGCAATTTCAAAAATGGGCATTCTCAATTCTTATGAAGATTTTGTTGCACACTAGTGGGGGTAATACATATATTTATATTATTGTTTTTTCTACAATCCTCCATAATATTATCACTTGTCACGCCTACAAGAAATTTACCAGCACTAATCGTATTCCAAGTACAAATCTTAACACCTCTACATTCTGTGTTCACCTGATTTACATCATTTTGATAATTTTAAGTCGTGCATGGAATTGAGGAAAAGCCTTCTGCTCTACAGACAGACTAAATTCTTATCAGAGTATTCTTGGCATTCACAGACAGATTAAAACAATTTAAGGTACTTTTCTGATTACGTAATGCAATACTAGTTTCGAATTCATACTTGTTGCAATATATCATTCAAAAATGATTCTCAGTGATAGAAGTCCCTTTTGCCAAGCTGGCACCTTATAAGCACTATGTAATGCATAACTTATTCGGATTATCTGTTGACCTGACATAGATGGCTGGCTGTTTATGTATTGTATAACTTTTTGCTATTAAAACTGTAAAAATATTTTACCACCCTTCTGTAGGAGGATGAAGGAAGTGAAGGGTTTTAATTTCGTCGTAAAAGTACAAATTATGCAATAACCATAAAAAGTAGAATAAATTATTGTAGCTCATTTTCCGCTTCACAAAACTTATATTATTAGTAAGAGTGTAGCGATCAACTGACTGTAATAGATACTTTTGTTCCTCATCACAGCAGTAATATTCAGACTAACAGCATCTGAAACGTATACTACAAGCGATACTAAAATTTAGTCAAATACATTTTGAGTATATGCGTTACTAATGTACACAGTCGGTATTTTGCCATAAAAAAGGCAATTTTACTACAAGTGGGTCATCTCCATCTATATAAATAGCTGCTTAATTCAATTGTACGACAATTCCAAACAGTTATAATTTTGTCAGCACATTCATCCGACACAAGTTATTGACGAATCATTACAAGTTAAATGATACTATGAACTGTGGGCCAGGGCCATCGTACTTTACTCAGTACAATCACAATCTATAATATTCATGACAAATTATAACAAACGTAAAAAGTTTTCTAAACTGAATACCATTACAATGCTGAAGTATGTTAATGGCATTATAAAATGTAGTATTTTAGCAGATGGTCATCTCTCTTGTATGGGAATTAGAAATGAATGTGAAAATCATCATGCAACAGTGACGTGATTCCAGTAGATTAGTCATTAATTCCTGTCTATACTATTACCCACGCTATATGTGTTCTTAGTAATTAGTATATAGTGCACAGAAGCATACAGATTCCAATAAATAGTTGTCTCACCTACTCAAATTGCCGTAAAGTGGTGTAGTTCTTCAGGATTAGGATGCATACGTCTCATTATATAGATATAAACTGTGATAGTATATATAAGCTGACAAGGCAGCATTGCACGTAGCTACTTTGCATAAGACATAACAAAAATGACATCATCATCCAAATTGCCAACTGCCAAGTCTAATAAGCGTAGTAGTATACCGGCTTCACTTGACTGTATCCACACTTTTATCTGTAGACAAGTTTAATGAAAAGCAAGTCTAGTCATGCCGTAGCTTGATATCAATATCAAATGGATAGCTGATGCACTCTTCTGCCAGAGAGCACGAGTTTGCGGCTATGGAACTTAACCACGAGAATAACCTGCAATAACAACAGGACATTTGTATCTACTTTGCTAAATTATTTGCAGCTGCATTTTCACTGATTACGAATTCTTTTATGTTGTAGTGTAATGGTAATTTTGTGCACGATGAAAAGCTGCGGAGTTTGATGAAATTATCATAATATCAGTAAATGGACCAGTCACCTGTTAGAAGTGGAGATGGTTTGGTTCTGGTTTAAAAGAATTTATGCAAGTAAATCCCCTATTTAAGACTCATTCAACTATGTACAGAATTAATGAACATAACTGAATGTTGTTGTGAGTACGTTTCAAACTACACGTACATGGGTAAAATATTTTCTGTAGTAGAGGAGCACATTGCTATGCAGTTTCTAGTTGTCAC
>JAAAYG020030240.1:0-15624 GCA_009936455.2 Tomocerus minor
TATATATATACAAATAGAACGGATAGATAGGAAGCGCACCAAAATCTAATAATTGTACCGAATTTCCAATCAGAATCTCAAAGCCGAGGAGTGTAGGTACTGTATACAATGAGATAATAAAATTGTTTAAACTACTCTGATGACCTCATACAGCAAATTCAACCTAATGCCAAGTCCCAACCGGAAAGTTTCAATCTTTTATATTTGACTTGAAAAGAAGCCGCTGCTGTGGACAGAACAAAAGTTTCGTAACAGAATGAAATATTAATTTTACCCTCTTCGTGTTACAGTTTTAGATTGTAAAAGATATTTGCCGTAAAAAAAGTTCGGTTTGGCTGGCAAATGGAATTCTGATTGAAACATATCAAGTTCCTCGTTTTTAAATATTGAATATGGTGCGACGTTAGGAGCCTAGCCATTCACGTCTGAGGAGGGAGTCCTACTTAATGGTCTTTTCCAGCACTTTTTTACTACCTCCTTCATACTTTATGCCACTGTTATTATGGATAGCGCGTGCTGGAGTATTGTAGTATTGTGCTATTAGGTTCCGTAGGGTTTACAATGGAAAATTAAGAATAGGTAGGTACGCAAGAACGTAAGCATACATTTAGCTAAGTAGTTGTATTATTTGCGTGCAGAGCTAAAGGTGAGTGAACATTGAAGTCATGTATTGTATATCGGATTGTTAGACACCTGTATAAATGTACTTATTATTGATTAGGTATAAAATGTTCCACAGTTCCGTGATGTAGTTGGTTGTAGTAGAGCGTGTGCATGCACTCTCCCATAAACAGGGATCGGACATTTATTTTACTATTTTTACATATATTTTCAATGCAAAACAATCGCTACAATGTTTATTAAAACAGACGAAATGTTTACTGGAAACAAATGCTTTCTTGGAGTAGCCCAAATATCACATAAAAACCTTAACAGCCCAAATAACTAAAATTGTTATTAAAAAGTGAGATTTGAAATTATTATACCTGTAGGTGTAATGAACAACGCAAAGCAAACTTTTTAATTTTGTATGTCTATCCCTCTTTTTTAAAACATATTAAAATATTAATAGAAAAACCTGAGATGTTTTCTTAGATGTACAGTTGTAAAAATATTTACTAAAATGGGTCATTTTCTAAGCCATACTTTTTTGTTTATGCACGAACATTTTATATGGTACTTCCATGAGTTCCAAAAAGTAAACTTATACATTGTGCATAGTATGTCTATCTAGTCTGCATATTTAAGTAAAAAATAAATGTCCGAATCTTGGCCATTAGTTATACTTAGTATTGGTCTATTGGTATATCCATCAAACTGGGAGCATTTATTATGCACCGTTGTCTCGTTGTGTATTCTCAGTGGTCTTAGTTTTCTGTTGATACCTCATTTCATCAACCTCTCATTCCAGCATTCCCCTTTGCCTAGTTGCCTCTCTTGCCTTCACTGTTCACTGAAAGTGGAAGGAAACAACATTTTCATACACACATGCATGTAGAGGTAGTTAGCATTACATATTCGATAATCTGCATTGCATATTGCTCTGTAGGTTTAGGCAGTCAGGGAGCGTATTGATTCATTCCATAATATTGGCCATGTCCACAAATCCTAAAAATACTATAGTCACTTTCTCTTAGTGTGTACAAATTATATTTACTCGTGCCAGAGCCAGCGGAAAAGGGAAATATCTACGTAGTTGAACGAGTAACGAGTCAGAGAGGAAAGAGAGGATAAGAGTCAAAGCCAAGGGAAATGAATGAGTCGACCAAGCCAGGTGCATTAGGCTCTTCTACGTATTTCTATCCATGATGTCATCGAAACAGCCTAGAAATTGTGAATAATAGAAAACATGAGTACACAAAATATGGAAGCAGGTAGTCAGGTAGCAAATCTATATATTTATTATTAGTAGAAGGAGCTCTGCACGAGCGCTAATATTTGCTGGAAATTTAACGCTGCATTACATTGCTCAGTGCAGCAGAGATAGGTATATCTCTGTGAATTATTAATTATTTCCAAATATAATCAAAAGTTCGGCTTTAATTAACACGCATTAGGACCACGACCACCCACATTCAATCTAACACCAACTCTAAATTCATTCACAGTTGCTTTACTGGATATTTCCAGAGTTTGCTGTTAGACGCCGTTAGAACATTCTGTCTGTTACCTGCTCTTCAAACCTACAAATTGCCCTAACTTATTAAATATACATAGTTGCCGGAATACAAAAAATGCCAAGTACATATATAAAGTGAAAAGGTTTCACAAGTATTGTTCGTTTTTAAGTATTGAATTTCATGGAAAACATGCTTGGTACTTACTACTATTTTATAGACAAATATTGTTTGACTGAGCAATGGTTTTTATTTCAAGCCATTACAACTGGTGGTATAATAAATACGCCATTTTAGCCACTAATATTTTATCCATAAGTCAGGGTTAGCTAAACACTGAGCACCGGAATAAGTTTTGAATTTAGATGAGAACATAACTACCGCAGCGCAGCATTGATATCAATAACTCTGGTTTACAACAAGAACGAATTCCCCTTGTAAACAAGACCTAGAAATGCTAGTACATCTTTAGATATCGTTAGCAAGGCATTTCTATTTCGTGTGCTTTTCTAGTAAGTAATTTAGAATTTTCTATATTTTGTGAGTCAAATGATCTCTTTTAATGTCTGCTAATGACCAAATAATAATTTATTTATCATACAATTTATTGTTATGCAATCAGAATATTATTATTATGCAGCATAATAGCAATATTATTATTGTCAGCGATATAGTCATGCCGAATGCTATAGATTTGACAGCTCATTTCTCTTTTAAATGTCCTCAGTGAGAATATTGTATTGACATTCGTATCAGAACGATATACGCATGTCTGTCAAATGTTTTCAGTAAACATTATTTAAGTCTGTAATTAAGCATTAGCCGCTCGTCATTAAGATTTGGACATCCTACCCTTTTAGATGAATGTCAGTATCAAACGTGTGTTTTAGCTCCGTATCAAACCATAATTAGTGAGTAACGATGAATGTCTGGACGAGTGTTTCACGTTTATAATATAGTGTTGCCGTCGCCTTTAGATATGGAAAATTCTCTCGCTGATTTGGTATTCTTGCCGATAAGAAATATTCAGAGTCCAAAACTGTGGATTTATGAAGTAGCTCAAAACCCCGTTTTAGCTGGTAAATGATATGCCACACGAGATTTACAACCGATGATTACTTACGGTATGTTTTGCGTTCTAAATTATTCATCATAAGTCACAACACATGATTTCACAGGAATCTACACTCACTCATTTACTCCATGACGTGTGAAGGAAATGGCCGAGATAATTTACCACATAATCTTTTTCATATTTCGATTCAAATGTATTATAGCTATGTATGTAAAAAGGGAAAAACTTGCAATAGATTGAATTTAATTGCAGTTGTGTGTGATTGTTTTAAATGAAAAATATAAAGAATACTGAGATGTTATGACGGTTGGATACGATAATAATATTTTACATCTTAGATTACTTACTTTCTATTTCCACCTAGATCATTATTTAAAAACTCGTCCAATTAATGTATTCAACGGAACATTCTTCCAAGTAAATCATACACCAAACAAGGGGTCGGAAATTATGGTTATAAAAAGGTTGTGAAAGTCTTATAATGGCCGATGCTATACAGTATAAAAGGAGAAATACGAGACTTTCTCCTAGTAGCAGTCCTTATAGTAATGTAATAAGGTAAATACTGTTCGGAAAAAATAAATCATATTGTCAGGTATATAGCACTTAGTAGGTCAGCCTATAACTTCCTGTCTATAAACATTTCTAATAATTTTTCTCTTGTCTCCTTGTCTTGCATTAAATAATTGTCTATCAGCCAAAAATGTCATCCAATTGTCCTTTTGATGTCTGTTTCAAGAGAAAGCTTTGTTTCCCTTTGCTAGAAACAACTTCGTTACAATCGAGATAACTATAGAATCCTTTTAGTTGGCCGCTTTTACTCTTTGCTCTATTTAAAGGCGTATCAATATCAAACGAGTTTTACTCTTTCGTCTTTTCATCTTTGATTCTATTAAAAAACAAAATAAAAGTATACCCCGCTGCCCATATTTTCTACTAGGTACAGTCCGCAATGTTCCATTCAAGTTCTCTATATTTGTGTTTGCCTTATAACTTTAACTATTAAAATATTATTTTAGTGTTAAGCGAATATTAGTCTGACCATACAACTCTAATATTTTTAGTACATACTTTAAGGCACTAAAGTTTATTAGATATTATTGAGATAAATTTCGCATGTCAAAATTGTTTATGCTATTTGGACGTAGTTCAGTAGCTACGAGTAAAACTAGTTCATTAGTAACTATTCGTATTACAGGCATAATAAGAGTAATAACTGTGTGCAGCATAGTAATTAAGCCTAATCAGCCACATAATCTGAGCATAAATTATTTAACTACACTTATATTGCTATATACTCCAAATGCTGTTTCTAGACGCGGTAAGGACCCAATAATTACTTTCAAATATCAATTTAAGTACAACAAAGAACTCTAACAGAATAATCGACACCGAATTAAAACAAGTTTTCAATTCCAAATTCAATTTAGTATTTCATTCGATGTGGTATTTGTAATACATAGACACAAATGCCTCAAAAAAAAACTTCGGAGTTGCCGTTTTGGAATTCAGTCAATTAGATTTAACTTTTTTCTTCTGGTTGCTATTAAAAATTATGATTTTATTTCATCCCAGCCTAGTGAAACTTGATGCAGACAGAGAACGAGAAACCCAAAGGGATTAAAACTTCCTCATAATTTTCCTGTTTCAAAGAATTGTGTTTGCCATCTAAACTTCCAGCCTAATTTTGAGGCACATTATTCCAGAAATCGTCTGTAAAATTCGAAACTCTTTCGCAGGGGGCCCATTTTTCACAGGTACTAAAATACAGTAGTTCATGCGCAGAAGTCCACAATATGAAGTTATGAAGAAACAGTTTTTTGTACTCTTGAACTGCCTAGTCTTATCACGTAGTTGTGTCTGCGCTAGAATGAATAATTCATTGGTATTGTGAACAGAATTATTTGTTAATAAACTAAATAGCCATAAATAATGTTTTGAGAATATTTTGTATGCTTGGAGTGTACTGCATCACAAAAGTTTTTTTTTTTGAAATTGCCTTATCTCCCATAATAGAAATGATTGTTTTCTAAATGCAGTCGCCATTAGTTTTGTTCTGTATTCACTTGCGTGATGAAAGAATGTATTTTTCTAAATGGTGAAGGCGCCATTAGTTCCTAAGTAGTTTTCTTTTGTCACACAACAACAGAAAAAATATCCCATTTCTGCAAAACAGAGAGAATAGAATTTTGTTGTGTCCACGACTCCATTACAGTTAAACTCACAATACAATCAGCCCAAGTCACTTTATTTTAATCCGACACAGGTATCCACGTTGGTTCTTTAGCGATCATAGCAATATGTCACATGGGGGTCTTGTTCAACTAGAGACTTATTGTTCCGCATGACCATGAATGGTATTGCAAAACTTAGTGCAGAATTTTCGATTGTATGCTTAAGTACATTTACTTAGGTACTTTGTATGAATTACTCAATTTATATCTCAACACTAAATTACTGCTCAGGCTATTTCATAACGACCAGTTTTAAATACCTGCCTAAATGTACTTTTGACATTCCATCTGAATTTCACTAGCTAACTATACAATAATCTGCGAACATCTAGCTTGGAATTGTTAATATTGAGACTTTCGTTCTTTTAAACTTATCGTGGAACAAAAATCCGGTTTGTGCTGTTCTATTGGCATTTAAAATAGCATTTGAAAAGAAAACCCGCAGCACCTGCAGAATACCCCAGTTTTATGAATTCAGAAACATTGTACACTAAACAAGTTTTGTTTCTTTTTAAATTTAAGTTAATAATTATCTTTTAAAAGCGTGGAAATGGGAAAGAAATGATTCAGCGTCAATTGCTTAGCATTTAGAAGTGGTGTATGGATCGGTAAAATGAACTTAATATGAATTTTAGAAATGCATGGCTACGCAAAATATTTTACAATGAGGATGGGTTAGGTACAACTGTTGTTGATGTAGCAGTCTTCGGTTGAGACAGGAGGAGAATGAGAGAAAAGAGCGCCTCCATGGCTCTTGGAGCATGGGTAAGAAAGAACAGTAAAAAAGAGTGTTTCTTTCACTTATTCGACGTCAATTCAAGTCTGATTGAATTGAAAGATGCCCCGGTGAACACAATAAATGCATAAAACATTCTTGAGAAAAGAATGATATTTGATGCACGTGTGGATTGTGGATGTGGACTTTGTGGCTTGACTGGCTGGCCGACTCCCTGTCTGCTCTCTGGCTATATTATAATCTCGCAATCTCTGCAGGGCTAGTGCATATCCCATAAAGGTAACGATCACAGTAATACATATCGCTTACCAGGGGAAAAAATATGAAAAAGCTTTAGCTATGCTCGTACATATGTCTACACTGATATTTGTATGTCCGAGTATAAGCTAGACAATATTTTCACACAACATTGGCCAACGTACAACGGATACACGATGTAAAACTGGAAGCTAATGCTTTTAAACCTTTTATTGTGTTCGTTTCTTCCTAGGATTTTAGCGGCTGGTGCAAGGAACGTGTGTGTGTGTCCTGTAAGTAACTTCTGGCCAGGCATATTTACTTGGATTGTAGTAGCATGTGTTTAAAAGAAGCCATCGGGTCAACTAGAGTCACATTTAATGCAATCTCGTATCCAGGAAAGAAACGTATGGTAAATAATGGGACATACACGCATGGAGTATCAGAAATACATGAGCATTCATATATGCTACTTATTATATATAGGTAGCATATGCCAACACACACACAACTGCTCCAAATAAAGAAAAAAATTGATAGAGTGAAAGTCGCTGCTGGAGAGTGTGATATGATAACCAGGGTTCCAGAAATAGTCGCCCATGGGATTTTTATGATTTCTTATTTCCGAGAAATGTGCAAAATATTGACTTTGCTCTGAAATTAGCAAGCATGAACAAATAAGGCTATGAATAGATAGTTCTTTCATGCTCCAATATATTCTTATAGTCTTCCTAGTACTTCGTATGTAGAATGGCATAATTAATTTGCTTTGTGCCTTTTACGGGAAATAATAAGAAATCGTTAAGAATTTGTTTGATTTCCCAGTCGTAGGAACTAAGTAGGTCGCCCAACAGTTATTAGATAGCTCTCCTTTAAAATAAAACCATGTCAAAAAACCTGAGACGAGGAGAATCTGAAAAATTACTATATATTCCGTGAAATATAAATAAATATTGCACCAATGAATTTCTTAGCATGGATTCCTCATAGACTTTAATGCGCTTGAAGAATTGCATAGCTTGTTGTAGCGAGGAGGACTGATAATGTCTAACGAACTGCATTGTACTATATTGGTAGCAAATAGCAAGACGACTTTGTGCAGAGGGAAACTTTTCTGTTGCACACTCGAAAAAAGAAGTAAAGTAGGCACAAAAATTGTTCTTAGTGAAAAAGAAGAAATGTACGTGGAGAGAGAAGGGAGAGAAATAAAAATTCAGGTACCTACTGTGTATTCCAGGTGTTAAATTTTGCAACAAAACGTCCGCTCAAGTGTCTTCATACATTGTTCAGTAATGCACCAGGACTAAGGCTACATATCTCTATTATTTTACCATGCAAGCTACAAACTACGAGATAGTAATGTGTAACTCAATGCTACAGCTACACCTTTCCTTTAGCAAATATTTAATTTCCTTCTCGCTATACACGAGGAAGAACAGTTCTACTCTACTACAGATCAGAGAATTCAATTTTTAGCTACGTACGTACACTACGTTTACGAAAGTACTTCACAAGATACAACTTAATTAAATTGTAGGCACTTCCTTCCTTAAAAATGTGATTTCTTCTCTCTTTAATTTACAATCAGTTAGTTAGGATTTCTTTTCACTAACCTTATCACTATCAAAGTAGTTTCCCCACCCGAGAGTCCTGACAGAGCAGATCGTATTACCAACGAAATTGCTACACGAATATTCCGCGGAGCCCACTGCTGAAGTCTTCAGAGATGCTTAACATTTCTACTAATCAGTAAAATGTCTACTCTACTTTAATGCGTTGCAAATTGATGAACATACGGAATGGCTATTACATACAGACACAGATTATTCCATTTTTTATCACTTTCCTTAGAAAAAAGGGGATTAAACTTAATTCCCTTAAATTTCTTTATGCATTGGCTCTGGGTAAACCCTCCAAAAGCCTCTTAGCTACCTATGTCTACAAATCTTAACAAAAATCAACAATTATTTAGGCGCTAGTTTATACGAAGTTGTGTAGCATCATGAATATTCATTGGGATTTTATAGGATTTTTAAAGTACCTACATAATCTGATAAAATTAACGAGCTGTTACAAGTATACAACGCTGACCTACTTGATACGAAATATCTACACACGACAAACCTATTATAGTAAAACCAATCAATTGGCTAACAGGCTTTTGCATCGTAAATTATAGAAACACAGACAACCATTTTAAGTCTTTTATCTAAACTCAAACGCCAAAATGCGTACGGTACGCGTTATCGAGTTTAAGATAATTAACCAAATGGCACACGTTGCTTTAGTTAAGAACTAAAAATACAGCACAATAAAATCTATATTACAAGTTAAACTACAGCTATGAAGTTGTGAATGAGTACAAACTAGTATACCTCACACTGAATTCTTAAAGTTGGTTTTCGTACTCTAACTTTTATTTTTAATATTTTTAACGATTCAACGATAGATATTCCGTTCATAGTGTTAGGCTGCAATGTTCGGGGGCTAAGAGGTATATCTTTCAACAGTACTTCAATATTCAAGAATGAAGAATTCATCTGGCTACATATCTTAAATCACAAAATATTAGGGAACGCAAATTTACAGAAATTATAGTTAATATATACAGATAATGTTATTTGTTGGCACACAGAAATGGACTTAGCAGCATGTTTATCTGAAAATATACAAAAATCGTCTCCAGATGCAAATAAATGTCAAATATAATTATGGGTGCTAAAAATGTGCTTTAGTGGGAGTGAAAATAATTTTAGAAAGCAACGGCAATCAATGTAATGCATTGGATTTAAAGGCACTAGAAATAGTTGTACCTAAATACTTTATTTTTCCTAATGTTGCAGCATGAGAAAAGGTAATAAGATACGATACGTACATATCTGCTCACCAATAATGGCTAACTATCTCCTTTTTCAGGTAAAATCCTTTGGCCAAACATCTTTTCATTTAAAACTAAGATATTAATGAAAAATATTAAAGTTTTCATGCAAAATACGAAAGGGCCTAAAAAACTGTCTTAAGCTTTTACATTGCAATGGGAGTGTTTTTCAGTGGGGCAAGGAAAATTATTTATTGTCATAGTCAAAAGGCATGAGAGGTGTGGTAGAGGTGCGTTGGTAAGTTCCGTCCACGATGACCGTTCTACTTCCTTTCGGGGGAAGGGGCAGTCTGAGTAGTTTTTAATTAAATATAAACACAATAGTGTTGGCGGATGTTTATGAATTAATCTATTCCTATTAAATACCTATCTAGTATTTGAAATGTAGGCATAAACAAGTAAAAAGTTTATTATCTTGCACCAAATAAAGTTGATATTTCTTTGTTTTATGTTATGATATGAAAATCATCACAAGGTACTATTCGGAACAATCAGGATTATTATATATGAATTACTAAATTCCTTTAACTTATTGTTGACAGGTATGATTCCCCCACTATTTCCATCACGAAAGCAATCATTCTGCTTAATTAAGTTTATGACTTCTTAATTGTACATAAAGTTCATGGTAGCTGTATAATGTAGTGTCGAATGTAGCCTCATGAATAAATTGAAAGAGACTAGACTTGATTGTACATCGAACAATGCACACCATAATTAGTAATAGAGTTTATAGTGTCCTGTTTGAAGTATTAGGGTGGCAATCAGCGTTTTTGTGGACCGAGAAGTGCTACATTTTTGGCCAGTCCGCAAACGATATTAAATAAGTAGGTTAAATGCACAAAACAATTATGTATCGTAATCATTACTGAGAACAATTCTGTTAAATTGTGTTTACAGTTTTGTTGGAGTTGATAGCATTGTTTGTTATGTATTGTAGCACGCAAGATAAAGTTTTATAATTTTATTTAAAATTTTGGCCAATATTGATATAGATTTCTCAGATGCTAGTATACTAGTATACGTAAGTATCTAGTGCTTACCATGCACATTAGTAGATCATTTTATTAGTTAAATGCAGTAAGTGCAAGGAATTCTGTATGCTACTATTTACACTGATAGAATTCTTCGTTTACAGAGTTTACAGTATGCCTACTTAAAATGATTAAGCGAGGCGAATAAATTAGACCCACGCATCTGTCATAAAGTCTGCTTACACGATGTTCCTATCTTTCCTGTGATTTAATTTGGCCCTCTTATAATACGACAGGGAAGGTTCCACTCCAGAGAGACGTTTTTTATCGTTGTGCATACTTCTCAATTAACGGCACTTATATTGCATGTAGCCAAGAATGTAGATACCTAGGTACATCTCAGTGCCTATATAAATAAATAAAGGCAAAAATAATATTTCCTCCTGGCCAAAGTGACTCAGAATGCCCCTGTCACAGATATAGATTAGCAATAACTATTGTGGAGCGAGAGAGGATTTGTGTTTGGACTCATTCTTTTCTAAATGTTTTGTGATGCAGATAAATGAAATATCTAGGTAGGTAGTCGACGGCGCTGAAACTGGCAATGTTGTCTCTCGGAAGATATTTTAAGAAAAGTATCCCGATGGGAAGTATGTAGTGTAAGTAAGGAAAGGAGAACAGAACAGTGAAAACGTTTGTTTTCAATGCCCTGCAATGTGCAGTTGCGTAGCGTACATAAAACTGGGAAAGGCTAATAAATCTTACCGGATATTGGAAGAGGAACGTGTCCACATGTCGTCAGCAATGCTTACTGTTAGTTAGTGCGGAGTATAACAAATCTTTATTTTCTTTTTAAACAAGTCCCGTTCAGATATGGAAGAGTTAATAAAACTTATGCTTTTCCTTTAGCTCCTCTAAGACTGCTGTATATTATTACATGTACACACAGTGAGTGCCTCCAAGTATTTAGCCGACTTGAGAGCTAAGTATATGTCTGAATTGTGTTCTATAATAATAGAGTCGTGGAATTGGGTCAAATTTTCCACAATAATAATGAAGTATAATAATGTGCAGTTGTGAGTTTGTGAGTAGTGCACACTTGGCTCTTTGCAATAAAATGTGATGATAGCTTTTGAAGTTGAGGGAGTTGTCCGAAGTGGCGATCTATCTCTTAATGTGAAAGTGATATATGCATTTTTGTGTCTGAAATGTGTTTTATTAGTTCCAGTCTGTTGTCCAAGTCACACAGAAGGAGATTCGTCGAGAAAGCTACAATGGCCAAGCAGAAATAGAATTGAGGGAGGCAGAGGAGTTCATGAATGTCTTCGAACTCTGTCCCTTCTAGTTCTGTACTAAGTGGTGCACTTCCCTGGCTCCAGTCAATTGAACTCAGAGCTGACAATGAGTTAAGACACGGACATAGTGTCTCATTGTCCCCGCCCGCCTCTAACTCCGTTCGGCTCAACTCAAGTCGCTTTAATAGCTGTTGCACTGGGCAGGACAGTTGTTTGTCAGGCCGAGAAATGTAGTCCGACTTGTGATTAGCTCGCAATTCTAGTGTAAGGATAATAATTACAACTTGTACTTTTTCTCTCCTCTCCTGACACAAAGTTAGATGCTGTGGAAATGATCGTGTCCGTGATTCGTGTCTTCTCCTGGATCAGCAGACAGAGTTAAATCCGAAAGAGAGAGAGAGAAAGAGAGAGAGAGAGAGAGAGAGAGTGAGGGAAGAAGGAGAACTGGAGAGAAGAAAGGAGCACTAGAATTCAGTTCAGTTCATTTCAATCGTTATCGTTGTTGTATGATTCTTTACGATCTAATGAACTTTCTCCCTCAGATCATCTTTTGCTCCTCCTGGAGTCAGATGGATGATGGGATGAGAAGTGTAGCCAGGGAAGGATGAGCTACTCATGAACATTTAGCCATGCAATTCAGTTCCAGTCACTATTAGCACAACTCCAACAGCTCACTTCCTCTCCACTGAATGATCCCGACTTTAGTGTCTCCACTAAACTCCGAGCAGTTATTGCGTCCTTTATCCTCCCAATTTCAACTCTTCTCCGTTCTGCCAGTGCAATCTCCCTGCCGATTCTCACTTTTATAATCTGTGCACTAGAGCCGTTCTAGAGTCTCACAGATTTTATGCTGATGATTCCCCTAGTCACGGCCCGGCCCTTCTCTTGACTTGACTGGACTCGGGAATCTTGTCAGAATGGAGAGAGTCAGATTTGAGACGGAGCAGTGGACATTGGCCTACTTCATCCACTTTTGGAGCAAGCTGAGAATGAGGCTGTGCGAGTGGCACCTGCCGTGGTGTGCTAATTACACAGGTGTTTACCTGGGCCTGTCCGACCTGAGAGCCAGCCGAGGATTTAACTGGAGTGAGTGAGAAGGAACTGGAGGAGGGCAAAAGCCATGAAGACGAAGACAAAAACAAATCCCACTCGCGAACTATTTAGCCAGCAGTCGGCTCTCTTTCACCCAAAACTCCACAGCTCCCTTTGACTCCTTCCCTTCTTCTTCTTCGTTTTGTTGTGGTTTCTTTTAAGTCTTTTATTTTAGACAGACGTGCGTTAGGCAATGTTAATGCAACCTTCTTGCTCTCTCAACGAGTGACTCGCTGATGTGATGCAAAGCAGCAAGCTTCACTTCTCCTCGACGACTGCCTTGGAGAACGTTGCCAGTCGATAGACGCTGCAACTGACTCGGGCACAAGCTCAATTGAACATGTGAACCCACCGGGTGAAAAATATCTACTGAGTCCCGGGCATTACCACAACCTGCCTTTATTTCTACTATTTACGTTGCATCGCCCTCCTTCCGTCTCCACACTCTAACCAGCACTCCCATTACTCCTCTCTCCAATCTTCACCTCAACTCATTAAATCTTAACCCAGTTATCCTAACAAGAAATCAAAGACAGCACCACGCATTTATTCACATCCTTATCCACTACTCAAACGACAACACAATTAATTTCAACTATTTATGATGGCTTCCTCCTGGGAGTACCGAAATTAACTCCTGGAATTGTAATTGCAAAACGTGGACTTGGCTGATACTACACAAAAGCCAATACAAACTGTCATCGACAGTTTTAATACAAACCATTTAATAAGTCTCCTGATAGATGAGTTTCATGAGGCATGAATCATCACCTGCAATCTTTAATAGTTTTGACTTACACAAAGTTTATTTATTATAATATTGCTACGAGAACGAACGAGATGTAATCTCAAATAATTTGGGAAATCGTGTAAACGGGTAGTTACAATTTGGGGACCTCTGAAAGTCAAATTGAACCTTAAAATTTTTGAATACCTGTCATCCAAAGATGCTATAAGATTATAAAAAAAGGGAGGGGTTGTAACTTTGCAGAATCCTGACTTAAGCAAAAGGACCTTAGAGTAGAACAAAATAAAATAGCAAAAAAAAGAAGATGTGCAATTTTGAAATTGTCTCATATTTTTCTAGAGCACTCTTGACCAACATTTCCACAATTATAACTCCATATTTGAAAAATTTTGGTTATTGTGAAACTACGATAATGCATTGGAAAACTGTTTTTTGAATTTTCCGGCATACTTTGAATTATATTTTTTGAAATTCTCTACGCTTTCTCAAAATGTCGGAATCAGGATTTTGGGGTTTTGCACATGAAAATCCTGCAACGACAGTAGCGGGAAGTAAATTGGAATGTACATGGAAAATGGCTGTACGCTATTCAACTCCACTCTCCTTTAGTGTGTGTCGTGAAGTAGGCTTACGTTATTTGTACTTACACCAATATTTTAAAATTGTATCGCATAAACACCTCAAACTCCCCTGTACTTCTTAAAATGGATTCCCACTGTCTTATAATTTTACCATTGTATAAATATGTTTTGGATAAACTGAGCCTTGAAGGCATGTTTTCGATAAATTTGAAATCTCGCCGTTCATTTATCTACTCTTATATCCTTTTTAAAGAGAGCATTTTTGTAGCAGTCTTTCAAAATTATTTTGGAGTTCGAAATAAAAAGTATTGTCAACATAATATGATTCCCTAGAGCGCTAAAATGTTTATACTAAAAACATAGAACGATAGGTAACTAGGTTTTATGTTGTCGTATAGTTGACCGCACAACGCAATATTCTTCTGAGTATTAGTTTTATTTTAATAAAGAATGAAATAAGATTTTGCGATGGTGGTAATGGCCAATACCCATGGCGACCAAATGGGTTTCTTGTCGCTTTGACTCTGTTCATAGCGCTGCCGTCTGCACATTTTCCCCTGAACTGAATGAATTTAGAGAGAAAGGCTTTACAGTTTTCATGTTCGTTCTTTGTTCATCGTGTGCCGTGTGTGACATGATGAAAGCGTCCACGTTCTCCGTCACTTTGGCACGATATTAATTAGATATGACTTGGCTTATAAATTATATATACATATTATGAGTAAATACCTAATACCTCCTGGCTCCACAGTGATTCTATTCTATGGAGCTTTAATTCAATATAAAGACTACGTACTGTAATCTAGGTACATAAGATGAGCTATCTGCTTGTTTTAAGCTCATGCGTTTTGAAGGACATCCTATTACTATTATTATGGAGCCAGAAGGGTTACTGGTTAAAACGTCTGTGCGGTAAACAGCACGTACCAAGTTTTACCCTAGGGCGTTCCTAAATTTTTAATTCAATTCCACTGTAAGGTGTCGAAAATTTCTTTCTAAATATTTGTCAGTGTGGAAGCATAACTTCCATTTAAAATTATTATTAATAATTATAGATATATTATATTTTGCAATAACTACTTATTGGCGGATCACCTTTTTCGGTCTCCTTCCCTTGTAACTTGTAATGGATATTATCCTACTAAATTAGTAAGTGCCAATCGAAAAGAGTACACATTTGCTAGAAAAGTATTTAACTGTCGTATCCTATATAGTACCAGTACCAGATTACCACCAAAATGTACATGTAGGTAGCCTAATTTTTGTGCATCTGGTTCGGAATTCTGACTGACTGACATATTTAGTACAAATCCAAAAAATAGAATGACATTGTTTTTAAACATATTCTATACATTAACGATATTAAACTGCTAATTTTTGAATGCATGTGCAAGTGGCGTGGTATGTGTACCTAATTAACCCACTGTTGATTCTGATATAGTTGTAAAAATCTTTAAAAAAGAAAAAGATATGATCGTGTCTCTGTTTCATGTTGTTCCTGTGTTTTGTTAAATGAAGTTCACAGCAGAGGGTGAAGCCGTGGAATTTTAGTGCGGCGGCGGCTGCCGACCCCTTCGGGTTCGGCGGCGGCGGCTAAGCCGGCTCAGCGGGTTCAATCGGCGGCTGCGGCTTATGAGTCTCAGCCGATAAAATCGCT
>JAAAYG020030251.1:0-15624 GCA_009936455.2 Tomocerus minor
ATTTCACCTGATTCATGCGTATATCGACTCCCCAAACACAACCAACGCACTTCCCACCCCCAGACCCCCTTCACGCTATAAAATGCTATTACTCTGATTTAGAAAATAACTTGGAACTGACTCTGCTATTGTTGACTCTGTTATTGACTGCTTATATTTGGGTTTGTTTCAAAACTTTTAGGTTAGGTTTGTCAAATTCGGTTCAGTGACGGGTATGTATAAGTAATGCTCCATGTTGGAGTTTTACATACCCGTCACTAAACCGAATTTGACAAACCTAACCTAAAAAATTTGAAACAAACCCAAAAACAGGCAGTCAATCCTAATCTCACTTTACCCAAGATGCCCCCTCCCCTAGGGGGGGTGGGGTCTGGAGAGGTGGGGAGTTTGTTGGTTGTGTTTGGGGAGTCGATATACGCATGAATCCGGTGAAATCTCACTGTACCCCCCCTCCCCCCGGGGGGAGGTTGGAAACGTGACATCCAGGTCATGTCCGGTCCACATCCGATAAAACATTTGAGGGTCGCCTCTCAATATTTCGAGATATAGAGGTGCTGTGGGACAGACAAATTAGTCCCCTTATCCCGACACCAACCAGTAGCATAAAAATCATTTCATAAAAAATTTGTTTAACATTGCGTAGGGCGTCGGGTGGGTTCGCCAAAAAAGTCGGGTGTCTTCGCGTCGGGCGTCGGGTGGCTTCGCGTCGGGTGGCTTCGCGTCGGGTGGCTTCGCGTCGGGCGTCGGGCCTTTTCGATGAGCCGAATTTCAATCAAGTATCAAGTCCATACAAAGATTACATGGGTGTTGTGAAAGTTCTGATAGTGTTATAGATAACAGTGCCCACAAGCGCGGCAACCGTTTAAAAAAACAGGAGGTTTCTGAAAACATAATAATAATAATACAAGTATTCACTTCCCTGTTTTGATTTGAAGCATTTTATTCAGGTTTATTGATTTTTGTGTTCAATAAAATTATCAAATTAGTGTTATTATTGAAATATTGAGCGAACTAGGGAAGTAATTTATCGCCCCAATATATTCTACTTTCGCGTTAAATGTGCTGTGGTTGTTGGTGCAAAGAGATGACAAAAAAGAATTTCAAATTTTGATGTCAGTTGTAGAAATTTTCACATTATTTCTTCATTTCAGATCGAAAACGAGCAGATGACGGATTACAAATCAAAACTCGCGTTTGTTACACTTAGGAGAATAATCTAAAAGACCTTTGACCTAAGGTCGAAGGTGAAAGTATTCAGACATCAGTACTGGAAGGAACCGGCAAACCCGTCGTTATCTATCCTGTTTACAAAATTATTTTTGGGAACCAGTGGAAGAGAAAACATCACATCAACACGGCTCAAGGGTTTACTACAGTTGACAGTAACAAAACTTGGGGCAGAAAATAGATTTTAAAGGTTGGTTGTAGTTCATAGTTTCTGTCATTTATTTCTGACTTAAATTCGTAATAGTAATTTGTTTTTACGTTTGCTAAGCAGTTAACACTAACAATTGACAGTCGACAACAGCTTCGAAAGTGTATGGAATAAATTGTAGAGAGAAGCTTCAAAGGAAGAGTGTGGCCTGGCCTGAGTGGTTGTGCTCCAAAAACAAAAAAAAACTGCTAAAAGAAAATTGACTAATAAAGTCTTCCCCCTCCATAGGAAGAAAGTTGAAAATACATACCATGAATTACAATTCTACTCAAGAACTGTTACTGACCTGTATAAATCAAACTCAGAGATATAATAGTATTAAGTAAAAACTAGTTTTAGTTCTAAGTCATTATTGCTTTCTAGAGGTATTTGGGAAACGAGCTTAGTCCAAAATTGCATTGGCCAATTTTTGTTTACATACAAAGTGAAATCCTGGATCCTATATCCTGTAGCATGAACATAGTGGAAGAATTATTTGTTATGTTGTGCTTTAGTTGTGATTAAGATTAGTCGGGGTGATGACTGAGTAATTAATAAAATTTCTAAACCATTATTATTAGGGAGACGGAAGACTGGACATCTTAAATCGGGACACTATCAATCAACAGCGGTTTCAATAGATAATATTAAAGATGAGTTCGGGGAAAGAATTTCCACTTTTAAGCTTATTTGAAATGCCATTCCCTGTTTGGCGGCATGCTTGCAAAACTGGACGACGAAATATTTCGAAGCACCTTCCGCCGGGGCAGGTTCTTCCTGAACTATCAGAAGAAGATTACAGATTGTGGTATGCCCGCTACCTGAACCACATTGCAAAAAATTACAATGAATTCTTGGAGGGTATCATGAGTGGGTTTCCGGAACCTCAATATCCTCCAGAAGTACAAGACATGATCATAAATTACAAAATTAAAATGTCCATAAACTCGGAAAGTGTTCACAGGCCCGGCATGATGCGCGACGAAGAAATGTTTTCTCAATCTTCTAGTAATATTATTAAAGAAGAACTGGATGACGGAGAGCTGTTTCCCATTGGAAGGAATCGTAGTACCAACGCAGTTGTGATTGAGTATGGTCATCACACAGATGCAGAAGTGAGGAAACGTAAATTGGAAGATGAATATTTAGAATATAAGGCGAAACTAAATCGCATTGACGAGATTGACAGACGCTTATCAAGAGACAGTATGCCAAGTTCATCGTATATATCCAACGGCCCTGTTGTTGCTCCTCCAGGATTTTCTTTCAAATCAGAAGACGAATTTAAGTATAAAGTTAAATCTCTAATACTGTATTATTTGGATAAAACTTTACTAGAGAAAGGCCTAATTGACGCTCATACAAAGAAAGCAAAGGTCCCAGAAACAACACTGCCAAATCCATATGCATCACATGCACCAACGCAGGCTGCAGTTGCTTTTGATGTAAAATCCCCAATATCATTTCCTGGAAAAGACCGAGAGAGAAGACATCTAGATAGTGACAGAAGAATGGAAATTAATCGAAGATTAGAAATTGAAAAAAGACTTGTTGAGAGCGAAAGGAGACATACAAAAGAACGACTTGGTAAAATTTACGACCGATTTCAAAGAAGCAACAGTAACTCTGGGTCCGAACGTGGCATGAGTACGAATCATGTAGACAGAGACAAAGAAAGTTATCATAAATCGTTACGGGACAAAAGAAATTCTATTGACAAAAGCAGAGGCAGACGAGGTCGCGAACGAGATAAAAAATCTGACGATGAATTGCCAAACACCATTGTAGTGATTCCTAAACCTGATTCATCTTGTGACAAATGCCGTAGAGGAGAAGAATGTTGGGATTGTTAGTTTATATTAGTTAAAAATATTTTATTAATTTCTGTTGTTTTATCCAGGTTAAAAATTTTATTTTTATGTACTCACTCACTGCATGCTGTCACTCTCTAATAGTTAGAAGAGTGATTGTTTTAAGTCATTTATGACTTACGACTTGTTCAAATCACGGAAAACGAATACAATTATTATTGTACTAAATAAAGAGATGGTAGGAAGTGAAACGAGGGAACCGCCCCATGCCCATACCTGATTGGTAATAAATATTAAGGTGATGATTTACTAAGTGTCGTCGCCGATTGGGATGCCAATAATGAATGACAGCGAGTAACAATTGAGATGGTAATGAATTTATTCCAATTTATTGATACCTCTTACCTCTCACTTGTTACCAACTCAGGGTGAATGTTGATTAACTGGTTACTTTCTATCAACTCTTGAGTATGAAATGAATTAAATTGTAATAGACTGATATCTAAGGTCCCAGCTACTTAAATAATGATGACTATGATGAGATAGAGTAATTAATATGTGATTAAGGAAAGTATTCACACATCATCACATTACTATCGTTAATGATTTTACTTAAATTAAGTGTTAAAGTAGCTCTCGGGTTGCTCGAAGTTATAAATGACAAATTACTCCAAAATGTTATAGATATTAGATTTTGATAGATTTGACAGTATATTAAATGGTTTTTTTTAGTAATAACCGTTTATAACAGCAACACTTGCAAATTCAGTAACATTTCTATCAATAATGCTTTAGATTTACAGCAAATGCTGTGTGTCACACAAAGTTGCCACACTGGATAGGCAGTATCAAGAATCTTTCACAATTTAACTCCTTTTTAAATTGACTAAAATGCCGCAACGAATGAGTCCAATGGAATTAAATGTCTCTCATTAATTGGTTAAATACCTTCATTCATGTTCAGGCACTTACTAAAAATGGTCTTCATGCAGTCACACTCTTTGTGCTGTTCAAAAGTAGTTACTTGTCTTACGATATTAACCATATAATATGTAGAACGCAAAGAAAAAGTTGTATATTTTTTCAAAGTTACATTATTTATATACTGTGCTTGTGCTGTGGTTGGTATGCTTTGAATGTTATGATTTAATTACTCATTTTATGGTTATTATTTTACATTCTATCTCATTGAAAGGGTGTATGACTTATGCAAAGAGATCATCTTTATCAATTCCTGACTTACTAATTAATGCTAGGCAGATAGATTACAAAATAAATAGTTAGAAGCTGTTAGTCTTAGTATTATATATTATAGTAGTGTAATCCTGGCAATTACAATGTTACAAAGCTACATTACGAACACAGAAATGTTTTTTTGAAACCCTCTCTGACGGCGCCCTTTAAAAATGGCGTTTAATGTATCGTTTCTGATATTAAAATTGCCAACCTATGTCCCTTTTATTCGTATTGATATTTTGCTAAAACTTAATACTATAATTTGTATTTTTTTGTCTTTGATTTCGTTTTGGTAGATATTTTACTTTTGCATTTTTAAGTTTTTATAGTGCTTGCGAAGATATATATATATATATGATATATTATATCTATAGGCGATTTAACTGGGATTAATAAAGCTTAGTTAGGTACTTGTTTCCCATTTTCCACAATGTTGTATACATTAAGATTTTTTAAGCTACTGCGTTTCTGGAATAATATAAATATTAAGTCGAAGTAATATACGCTACATATTGTGGTATGAAGATGTGTAATATGATAATTAGTTATACAAAGAACACATATGATGTAATTAGTATAGAGGTATAAATACCTAATGTGAAAAATTGTTCTGTACCCTTCAAACCATTTAATTGTAAATTAATGTATGTGTTTGGTTAATATAAAGAAAGATGAGGAGATAACTGTATAAATGCAACATTATAATTTACTGCTGTTTACAAAGATCAGGTTTAACTTGTTGGATATCAAAGGAAATTAATTACAACTACCTATGTACGAATTGACATTATGCAGGATTCGTTCATCATGTTGCTCACTGTCAATTATTTGTCTACAAAGGCTTCCAAGCTAGTATTCATATTCCTCCTATTCCAATTTGTAAAATTGTTCCCGTTCGTCACGTCGTGGTAACTGCGTATAATTTTGGTTGTGTAACTCTTTGTGTTCCAGCGCGTACTTAATATGATTCATAAAGTCAAACTCCTAGAAAAAAGATCAAAATAGTTCTACAGAAAACAGCAAATACATTTTTAAATATTTAACACAGATGCTTATATAAATGGTTTTCGTGTATAGATTAGCGATCGTTTCATCGTTTAAATCGACAGTTTACCTTTATTCTGTAGTTTACTTCATTGTGGGGATGATCCAAGTTAATGAAGTAGGAATTTATTTGTAATTGGGGCCCAAATGCTTTTGGCCACTTAGGCCAAGAAATAAAAGATTCTATTGCTGTAGCTGGAGAACTGCAAGAAAAGATTTAGTTAAAGTTCATCCCTTGGAAAACACATTTTCATCACCATAAAATTTATGTGCAGAATGCATGCAGGTTGAAAACGAAACCGCATACCCAAATGTGGCAAACGCAGTCCATATATCTGTCATGACTCTGACCATTTCGTTGTCACTAAATTCCATTGGATAGTCTTCAGTCATTTGGAATAAGTAGTACAACTCATCTTGATGTCCAACTCCATAGTCAAAAAGTTGATGCTCTATCCCCTTCAGTTCCACATTCTGAATAGCAGTTTTTGAAAATGTAGGCGATGATTCCTCTCTGTGTCCAAATATGTAGGAGAAAACAGGCTGTTGAGTTGAAGCAGATAAGTTTTCCAGAGTTTTCCGCTGGCACCAGTCCATAAAAAGTCCGTTTAACATCTAAATAGTCATCATAAACCATTTAATGTTATAATTGTCATGTTCGAACGCTAATTAAGAACATATGTTCGTAGATATTTTGTATATTTTTGACTAAGTTGTGAAAATTGCCTGGATTGAAGGCCCGATGGAGTCATGGCGGAAACCACGGTAAAACTTTATGATTTTGTACACTAAAGCCCGAATAATGTCGTCATTTTCCTCTTTCAAGATAGATTTGAGAAAATGAGGCAAAATTTTATCTCTGGTAGCAAGGAAATTATCTAGGTCTTCGTAAGATAAGTCGGCTACCATGTTTACGTACAAGAGGAGTCCTTCATCTCGTGTCATTCCGAGAATAATAGGAACTTGGTTAATGACAGGAAGTTTCTCAGGATGGAGTGGGAGAAAAGGTTTGCTTCTTGAATGTCCATCTACCACAGGAGCTAAATGTATAGGCAATAACCATTTGGGGGTCAATTTATGCTGTTGAATAAGGACATCTTTTACAGACTTGGATTTCAGACACCTAACCATTGCTTCCGTCCCGTTGTGTATAGGACAGAAGAGTCCTGCTGCAATTCTTCTAGAAACAGTCCGAGGATCATCTATAACTGAACTTTCACAAAATGTTGTTCCCGATTGCAAAATAGCGGAATGAAATAAACCTGTAAAAAAGTTTGAATTTTTTTAAACATGTCTCCAGAGATTTTTTATGATTGATTTCTTTAAATATACCCTTAGCTAATGGAGATAGTAGCAGTTGATGAACACCGACTGCCCCTGCTGAATTTCCAAAGATAGTAACGCGACCAGAGTTTCCCCCAAAATCTTTAATGTACCTCTTAACCCATTTTAAAGCTAGTATTTGGTCCAGCGATCCGTAATTCCCTGCTAATTGATGATCTCCTGTACTTAAGTAACCGAAAATTCCTAAACGATAGTTTATTGTGACCAAAATCACATCTTGAGTCATTAGCTTTTCCGGTCCATAATCAGGACTACCCCCAACCATGAATGCCCCACCATGTAAAAAGACCATCACCGGAAGTAGAACATTCCTATAAGTTATCACTGGCTGGCTCACATAAATCTATACAGTTCACCAAAAATCATTTGCAATAATACAAACTATATCCAATATTAAGAATTTCTGTAAGATATTTTCTATTTACATTGAGATATAAGCAATCCTCTTTTCCCAGAATTACGGCCGTTTCTTTGTAATTGATTCTAAAAGAAAATGGTTTGTGCTAATTTTATTGCTGGATCAAACATAATATATCTATGCAAAAAGTTGACTGTTTTCATACATTTTGGTTCCCCATTGTGTACAAATCGGTTTATGATTTGTAGCATAGCTGATATTTGAAGGCGGACGAGTTGATAATATAGGTTCCTAATTGATCAAAATAAACTTCATAATAAATACAAAAAGAGACACCGTATTTTATTAGCATTGTAATATTTACTTATATTCAATAGAGTTGTGATACTATAAGAATACATTCAGTGAAAATGAGACAAACTTGACAAAACTGTTTTACCTTCCATCTCAACGACCCTAAAGGAGGTACTGCATAAGGAATTCCTAAATATATTTTATGTAAAGTATTAATGTATATGTGTACTTATTTTAATGTTTTAATTTTTTCGTCCATGAATTATTTACTAAATGTATTCAGTTAACCTCTGTAAGCATGATAAGCTTTTGGATGCTTCCCGAATTCTGTTACCTCCTCCGTTCCAACTATTTCCCCAAATGAAGTTTTGAGGTTGATTAAAGCTCGTTGTCTACCGGATAATACTGTAACAATAAATAAATTAAGGAAAAAACAAAGAAAAAACGAATTGATATTACTCATTTTGAATCACAGTAATTTTGTCATTTCCACTATGTCCAATATGAATTTCAACCACACACAACTACGTGTAATTAGTGGGTCTAAATAAAGTTAGATCAGTTGTTGAACTAAAGGCTAAGTTTTCCATACAAACTCAATTCTGTATGGTTCGTCGGTCTAGTTGTGTGCGTACAGTTTTGTCATTTCGACTAATTATCATATCAAGATAGAAATCAAAGATAATAGTAACTGCCTGAAATATTAATGGATGTGCCATTCCTTATGTCATGGATTTATAGAAAATATATCTTTGTAAGATTGTATAGTGCCTATATAATTACTGTAAATTACTCACGTATGTTTGTACTTAGAAAGACATCCTCAACAAACCATTTATATATAGTAGCATAGCATTTAATTTACATATTTTCTTTTGTACATCATGAATCATGCTCAATCTAGGTAGTATCCATGAGTGAAGGAAAAATGTATGAAGACCCAAAGCAATAAACATTATGCATGGACGCATGGAACGTTGAAACGGAAAGGAAAATGGTAAGGTGAAGGATACAGAGGATTTTGTGTGGAAATGCTAATAGCTCTTAGATTAGAACTATATTGCATATAATCACATACACAACCCCAATCACTGGGCTACCATTTACCAGTCATATTACAAAATATTTTAATATTTCAGTCCTCCATGCCCTTAAAATTGGCACGCAGACTCATTGCTTTAGCAGTAGATTGTCGGGGATAAAGGGGTTCGAACCTCGATTATACATTAGTCGAAGGATTTCAGTCATGAATAATGTGTATATAGCCACTGAGTGAGTATACGTCAATCCAAGTTTACCTACCTAATATTTCAGATCAGATTGTAATAATTCATTTCTTATTTATACTTTCTTCGTGTTTCTTATTTAAAAAACAGCTACATATCATGAGATACTTTTCGTGCACCTACGTCCTACGTAGACGAATGACGCAAATGAATTCTAAGAAATGGCCAGCATAAATGGTGTTATGATATTAGCAAAAAGGTTTTGCAAGTAGTAGGATGGATTGTGAAAATAAAACCTCATTCTAAATTCTATTTTTATATGACAGGAATGTTTTTGCTGGTAATTTATTAATTCAAAATAGAGATCATGCCATGCATGGAAGGAATTGCTTTGTACATGAACTTACGTATGTATTAGCTTGTAGGAACATTTCCCAAAGGTGCACTGCATTTAGCACTACAAATTGCATATTGGCAGCAAAAGGAAGGCAGTAAAGGAAAAAGGTAGAGCACAGGTGCGATTTAGCGATTCACGTGTATTAATATTCTTTCTGTAATACAAGATTACATATAACTTGTAGCAAGTTTGTAAATACGATCTTCTACTCTAGTATTGCTTTCCTTCGTCCAGAAACTTAATTGTAAGCGTAGTAGTATTTATGTGCAGTCATTCAGCGCATAGTCTTTTGAATTATATTGATTTTTTAGCTTATGGTTAAACGACACACTTGGTTAAAGGGATAAATCATACTTTCATGTAATTCCGACGCATTTAGTTTCTCACTTTACTTACCGATATGTACTACATACACTCAGTTAGCGTTTAGCTCCGAATTCCTGGCCTGCCCTGTAATAATCCGAGCAATGGACTGTTGTGTACTCTCTTTCCAGTATGTTAATATTGATTTTGGACTGGTGGCTTCTTCACTATGCTAGTGTTCCAGGCTAATGTTTTAGTTTTCCATTTAACATTAGGCAGACTGTTGAACTTAATGTAAACCAAATGAATTAATCTGATTATTTACTTCTGCGATGTGAGTTTAGAATTTTTAGTAAGTATCCAATATTCCATTTTATATACTACAGGCAGTTTGCATTAAAGTTAAAAGTTAAAAATCCCAACACAAAAATGTTTTTTACTGCGGCACACATGAAAGCTCTGGCCAGAGAGCCCCCAGTCAAGTGTCGAATAATGGTTAGAAATATAAAAGAAAATGGGTACTCTCCCGGGGATGTGATTTCTGGGAGTTTGCTCGTAACGCATCATGAAGACAATTTTGTTTGTTTGGGTATGTCACATTTTTAAAGAATATTCATTGCCTTTACAATCTAAGCCACATACGCACTAAAATAATAATAATAATATTATCACTGTAGTTCTAAGCAATGTCGTAGGTTGATTTATTGTGTATTTTAAGGAATCTGGATGGCTCTCGAAGGGAAAGCCCTAGTGAAATTTAATCGGATGGGAGTTTTGGAATCAAAAGTTGAAGATGTGGTCCTAGAAGAAAAATATGTTTTTGGCCATGGTAAACTTTTTATCTCATTTTTCTGGTTAGTTTTCGTCCGAATTCAATAAATAAAAAGTTTTTCTTTTCTTTAGGAGTGTCAAAAGTTCGTTTAGCTCCTAGAAGTCATAGCTTCCCATTTTCCTTTCGCTTCCCGTTAAAAAGCCCGAGTTCTTTCAATGGTCAATTTGGTCTGATTACATATCAAGTTCTAGCCTATTTGCATTGTGAGTGGAGATCAACAAAGAAAGCTGAACAAACTATCACAGTCAATGGAAATTTAGATTTAAATTCAGTTCCTAGTGCTTTGTGCCCTGTGAGTTTCTCTAAATGCTTTAAGTATCCACGTTCGCGACCTGCTCTATTATTCAATTTTACTATGGAAAAAAGTGGGTTTATTCCCGGTGATAAAATGCCTTTTACATTAGAAGTACGAAATCCTGATGGACAGGAGATCGATGTTCGCTTAATGCTCATGCAGGTACAAATGACCTTTTTCCAATTATTTTACGACAGAAACTGCAACTCCTTCATTTTTCATGGGGGAATTCACTTTCTTTAGAAACATGTTTATCGAGCTGCTGGAGAGACAAAAATTACGAGATCAATACTTAATTCCGTACGAAGACGCTCCACGGACGCTGTTAAATTTGCTACATGGACTGGCTCCTTTAGAATTCCTTTAGGGCTAGTACCTACGCAATTCGGAAGTCGAATAAACATCATTGACTTACAATATGCCCTTCAGGTTCGTTACAAACTAATCTTGCGTCATTTCTTATTTCCGATTTATGGGTGCTATAAGATTTGGATAAAAACGTTATTCAGTAATAAAAATTGGTGGGTTTTTTACAAATTAGATTTTAATTAATGATGCGGATCAAACTCAAATTCTAAGAGGAGAAATTCCAATAATAATCGGAACGACTTCAACAAATGCTCTTCAATTGAACACAACTGAAGAATCTTCTTCCACGAGGTATCCCCGTCTTTCAGAAACTCGAGAGTATCAACGAACTCGGCCTCAAGAACGTGAACGATCTACTGCAATGGACTTAGCTGGTGTGTACTTACACTTCAATTTCATGAACTCTCTTCTTGAAAAATGGGTTGAATAAATAGACTTCTCTATTCTAAAATTTCAGGTTTTGAAATGCTGCGTTATGGTTCTCCTCCCGATTTCTCGGATCTTGCTCCATCCTACTCTCAGCTTTCTCTCACACGCTCATCCTCAATGGAAACATGTAAGGAATTTTTAATGAGGCCGTATGTAAGGAAAATAGCAATATTAATTTTTCTTACTTACAATTTTGATTTTCCTGTCTATTTCAGTGCCTCCGTCATACCAAGAAGCAATCACAATGCTTAGAAACGATGAAAACAAAAATTTTAACTTCAGTGCCTCTCCTCGTCTACAAATGTGACATTGTTGCCTAAATGTCTAAATATATACATGAACTTCCTTCCTAATATTTACCTCGAATATGATATATTTTATTGATGTTGTAACATTTCGCAAGGCTCATGGAGGCGATGCCCAGGGCTCCTCGCCCCCTTTCGAGGGCTCTCCCTCCTCCTCCACGCAGTACCATACGTTATTGAGTGGGACTCACGAAAGCCCCTTTTCTACTACATGGAAAATCGAGAATAATAGGAAATTCCCTCAAATATAGGCTGCGTAGAGAATAATAATTAGAATAATTACTATTCTAATTATTCAGTTATTAAAATTGATCCTGGCGAAGGATAGAAATTCTATAGACAGTTTATAAATCTGTAAGAATTGCTTGGAAACTTGGAATGGAAGGATGGATCTAATTAATTCTTCACAATTGCTTGAATACTCATTGTATTGTATAAGTGCAATCGCATCCCTGCATAATCTTAAATATCTTATGAGACCTTTTTCAATGCTTGTAGTACTTCGAGGTTGGACCGTCACAAACTGCTTAAAAAGGTTGAAATATAATTAATAACTTCTGTTACTCCCCACAGATCTTGAGGTTACGAAATTTATAGCTCTGTCTTGCATGCAATATCATTATTGTGTGTACTATCTAGGTTTTAGCACTTTTATGTTTTCACTGCTAGTTATAAAATTGGGAGTCTATTTCAATTTTCAGTGATTGATGACAACATAATAGATATTTCCCGTTTTATTCAAACGCAAACTGTCACTTATAATATATGATTTTATACTATTTGTGTATCTGAATGTAGCACATAATATAATATAGAGAAACTTTTTAAAATATGTTTTTGTAAATGAAGAATAGTGAACAACATTGGTTAATTTATTATGGCTTTCTTCATTTAACAACTATATTGGGGTCATAAGAGTAAAACCATTAGGGATACTGTACAAAGAATAATAATCAACGAATACATGTAAACTAGCTGTTGCGTGCTACATGCATTCTAATAATTTACGTAGACAGGCATCAATAAATATATAATAGCTCATTTTCCATAAAAATATCCTGTGATTAGTTATTCACTTATTAAATAGTGTATAAAAGTGTATTTTGGTTGATAAAATTTAGTAAAGCATGGAGGTCATAAGTTGGACTTCTTTTGATAGTTGCTTTGAGTTCGGCACAAACCATTTTCTCTTTGTTATCATCTAGAACTAATGCTCTAACCTTTGTTGAAATCTGTTAATCGAAATAAGAATAATAGTTAAATAAACAATTTTGTCAATAAACAAATATCTTTCAGAAGTAAAAATAATTTTGCATACCGATGGAAAAGATTTTGCGATGTGTATTGTTGGAGATTTATATGTTAAAAATTCCCCAGGTTGCGTTGGACATTTTCCCTTCAACAAATTATCACAGCTGTCTCCTTTGAGTAGCGTTATATCAAAAACGATATGAGCTGTCACTTTGTATGGAAGAGTTGTGGTCTTTAGTGCTATAAAATTTATTTAAGACATTTCTAGTTTGCATGAGATTGCTTTTAACTGTTGTCTCTTGTAGGTGTGAATAAATTAATTACGGGAAATAGCATCAAGCTCAATGGAATATTCATGATCTTTGTAGAAGACACAAGGTTGTTTTGTACATCCCGTTACTCTTAAATCCGTAACATTTGCCTTTGACCCTATAAACGAAAAAAAAAATTTTTTGAGTTTACAACAAAATCTGGGAAAATGTTAATATTGACACTTAGGAATTTACCACAGTCGTTCCATTTCACAGATCCAGCAGAAGCACATGCAGTAAACACGCCAATATAAAACAAAACGCTGAGCGTCATGATGGCAATAAGCTACTGTACTGTAAGAATTGAGCACCTCAATCCTCTCTTCTGCACACGTTTCAAAATTCCTACCAGCTTCGTTCAAATGAAAAAGTAATTAACCCAAAAAATAGCTCCAGGAATTTCTCGTGTCACATTGCTAAAGAAAATGACAGAAATAAACAAGTAATTAGCAATGAGTTTTACGTGTTTCTAGATAATGCTGCTAACGTCAGTCTAGTTTTAACAAAACAGAGATACTCGTTTTATAGTAAGTAACATTTGTATATAAAATCTATTTATTGTGATCGTTGTGGTTGGATAATCTGAAACTAAGCATTTGAACTACTTTGACCTTATGTGCGTAATTCATACATGTATATAATATTTGTCAAACTTCTTGTACAACATCATTTTTATGTATTATTGTGGGCATTCCTATGTTTTGATGGCAAAATGAGATTATATCCATATACAAGAATTATTTGCATAAAGTACTAAAACCATCTAAAACCTATACAATCTACAGCAGACATAACCAGGACAGTTTGTACATACAGAAAAAGAGATAACGGTATGAAGTAGGATATAATAATATAGACATTCATTCATATGTGACGTTATTTATTAGGAAAAATCTCATGATGTGATGTGGTTTATTGCGTGGTGGTTATTCAGGATACAGTGGTTCGTCTACAGCCATTTATTAATCATTAAGTATTTGTATACACGACCATAAAAATTCCAACATATGAAAATTGTTGTCGTCAAATAAACATGCTTCACAAATCCTGAATGCTAATGTACTAGTTCTGCTGATCTTCTACTATGGGAAATCGATGAGAGTCTATTTTATATGCCTGCCGTGTAGTGTCGTTTGTAGAGTTAACGTAGGTAATAAAAATATTAAAGTTACATGAACATGTCTGTAGTACTCTATAGCTACTTTTCTTATGGGGAATATACAGATAAGTATAAACTAATAAGAATAATTATATATAGAAAAGACAGATTTTTGTAATCCCCCAGCCGACTTATCGGTCAAAACGGTAGCGTGTGTGTGTCTTCTATAGAGATCCAATGTTTACTTTAACTTTCATATATTATATACAATTTGCGACTAATACGACTTTGCGGTTGCGACTCTGAAAACCTTTCGTAAATGGTAAATATAATTATAATATATGTATGATTCGTACAACTACATATATATCAATGAACAACACGACGATGGCATATTATTGACTAAAGATTAAACTATTATCTAGTCTAATTCCCTCTGTTCCACCTGCACCTGCTAGAACAGTGAATTTGTATTCTAAAAAGGTCTAATGACTAAAGATACAGTCACAAGGATGGCAAACCAACCTTAATTCTGATTTCTGACTACACGCAAAGTGTTAAATAGTTAATAATATTATCATATATTATTTTTATTCGTAAGTTTAAGATCAAAACTATAATAGAATATCTGTTAGAAATTAAGTCTTCTTGCTATATAACAATATATAAGCTATATATGAAAGATGAATAATTGTACTTATACGGAAGCAAGAAAATGTTCCAGCTTGTTAGTGGCACCACTACTATTATGTTGCTTGTCCGCATACTTATCTTTGTTTCATCATTTATTTGGAATAGATTCCAGTATTAGCTACATAAATTACTTATACGATATGGTAGTAATAATGTACGGATTAGTACGGAATGCTATTTAAATGAAGACGAAGTAAATAAATATTCTACTTATAAAGAAAGGGAAAACTCTTTACTTTATTTTCCTACTTAATCTTGTATGTTACAATTCAAAAAGACTGAGAAATGTTAGTTAACTGTAAAAATTTTAATTGAATTGACAGATATAGTATACTTACCTTTCTTATTAGTGTTGGTAGCTAGGATTACGTTTAATTAGCAAGAAAGGGCAAGGAAGGATACATCATGTGAAAGTTGTGTTGCAATATTACATTGCGTTGTTATTCTGTAATCTCACAGAATCGCAGTCCCTCTTCAGTATAATATTATATTACTATCAGAGAGTTGAGAATGGAATATGACTACACAAAACCCTTAAGGCGGTATCGCACAGCGACGGAGACTATCCGCGCTGATACGCTACGCCGCCTCCGCTGCGCTAGGCGTAGATAAT